>ONZH01009399.1:0-54282 GCA_900303285.1 Rhinella marina
GATACATAAGTAATGTTAATCTTTAGCTGCTTTCCCCCGGAGGAGATTTGAATTCCGGTGAAATCCAGGCTTTGTTCATTTTAATAAGCGTCAACCTGTCAGCGCTGTCAGTTGACAGGCGTGTACGCTGTACGCTTATCGGTGATGACGCCACCAGCTGCACTGAATACCCGCTCTGACAGCACGCTAGCGGCAGGGCAGGCCAGCACCTCCAAGGCGTACAGCGCCAGTTCAGGCCACGTATCCAGCTTTGAAACCCAGTAGTTGTATGGAGCAGAGTGATCGCTACGGACGTTGGTATGGTCAGCTAGGTACTCCCTCACCATCTTTCTGTACAGCTCCCCCCTACTCTGCCTAGACTGGGGACAAGTGACAGTGTCTTGCTGGGGTGACATAAAACTGGCAAAGGCCTTGGAGAGCGTTCCCCTGCCAGTGCTGGACAAGCTGCTTGCTTGTCTCCTCTTCCCCGCTACTTGGACCACAGAACCATGCCCTCTGCCGCTAGCGGCGTCAGATGGGAAGGATTGTTTCAGCTTGTGCACCAGGGCCTGTTGATATCTATTCACTCTCATACTCCTTTCCTCTGCAGGGATGAGAGTGGAAAGGTTCTGCTTGTACCGTGGGTCCAGGAGAGTGAACACCCAGTAATTGGTGTTTGAAAAAATTCTTCTAACGCGAGGGTCACGGGATAAGCAGCCTAACATGAAGTCTGCCATGTGCGCCAGAGTCCCAACACATAAGAATTCCCTCTCCTCACTGGCCTGACTCTCCATTTCCTCCTCCTCCTACAAGTCCTCCTCTTCAGCCCATACACGCTCAAGAGTTAAGGACTGAGAACTGGTACCCTCTTCTGTCTCGCCGACATTCTCCTCCTCTTCTTCCTCATCCCCCTCCTCCGATACGCGCTGAGAAACAGACCGGAGGGTGCTCTGGCTATCAAGCGACGTATCTTCCTCCACCGTCTCTTGTGACAAGCGCAAAGCATCCGACTTCATGCTGAGCAGTGAGTTTTTCAACAGGCAAAGCAGCGGGATGGTGAGGCTGATAATGGCGGCATCGCCGCTGACCATCTGTGTTGACTCCTCAAAGTTGCTCAACACCTAGCAGATATCAGACATCCACGTCCACTCCTCATTGTAGACTTGAGGAATCTGAGTGACCTGACTACCAGTTCTGGTGGAAGTTGACATCTGGCAGTCTACAATCTCTCTGCGCTGCTGGTAAACTCTGGATAACATGTTTAATGTCGAATTCCATCTCGTGGGCACATCGCACAACAGTCGGTGAGCGGGCAGTTGTAGGCGGCGCTGCGCTGCCCTGAGAGTGGCAGCATCTGTGGTCAACTTGCGGAAATGCGCACAGATGCGGCGCACCTTGGTGAGCAAATCAGACAGATTGGGGTATGTCTTGAGGAACCGCTGAACTATTAGATTGAACACATGGGCCAGGCATGGCTCATGTGTCAGTCTGCCGAGTTGCAGAGCCGCCACCAGGTTACGCCCGTTGTCACACACAACCATGCCTGGCTTGAGGTTCAGCGGTGCCAGCCACACATCGGTCTGCGCCGTGATGCCCTGTAAAAGCTCTTGGGCGGTGTGCCTTTTGTCACCTAAGCTCAGCAGTTTGAGCACCGCCTGCTGGCGCTTACCCACGGCACTGCTGCTGCGCCTAGAGCTACCGACTGAAGGCGCCGTGCCCACGGATGGTAATTCGGAGGAGGAGGTGGAGGAGGGGTCGGAGGAGGAGGCATAGTACGTCTGAGAGACCGTGACCGAGGTAGGCCCCGCAATCCTCGGTGTGGGCAGTACATGAGCGGCCCCAGGGTCAGTCTCGGTCCCAGCCTCCACCAAATTAACCCAATGTGCCGTCAGTGAAATATAGTGTCCCTGCCCAGCAGCACTTGTCCACGTGTCCGTGATTAGGTGGACCTTCTCAGAAACAGCGTTGGTCAGGGCACGGATGATGTTCTCTGACACGTGCTGGTGTAGGGCTGGGACTAGCAGAAGCAGCGAGTGACACAGGGGAAGGAGCAGTGGTGTGACCCACAGGAGGCTTGGTTCCATTGAGTGGGGTGTTTAGCACTCATATGCCTGCGCATGCTGGTGGTGGTTAGGCTAGTAGTGGTGGCACCCCTGCTGATCCTGGTGTGGCACAGGTTGCACACCACAGTCCGTCGGTCATCCTCACTTTCTTTAAAGAACCTCCAGACTTGCAAACATCTAGGCCTCGCCACGGGAGCTTCACTACGTGAAAGTTGCTGCTGATGCACCAGCTCCTTCCCCTGCTTCTCCCTCTGGCCACACCACTGCCTCTTCCAACCTGTTCTGGTGCAGCACTCGCCTCCGCCTCAGAAGCACTGTCTTCACTCGGCTTACCAACCCAGCTTGGGTCAGTCACCTCGTCATCCTCCGATTCCTCAGTCTGCTCCCCCCTCGGACATCCTGCCCTGACAACAACTTCACCACTGTCTGACAACCGTGTTTCCTCATCGTCCGACACCTCTTTACAAACTTCTTCCACTAAGTCAACATTGTCATCATCATCATCATCACCCACAGACTGCGACAGTTGGAAAACTTGAGCATCGGGAACGAGGTCAGCAGAAACCTGAGATGTGGTTTGTGACTCTGGGAAGGGTCCAGAAAACAGTTCCTCAGAGTATGCCTGATCGCATTCCAAATTTTCCTGGGAGGGGGCAGACTGGGGGGAAGGAGGTTGAGGTGGATGAGCCAGAGGAGTGCTCCCTTGGGTAACGTGGGTGGACTGCGTGGAAGACTGACTGGTGGACAAATTACTTGAAGCATTGTCCGCAATCCACGACATCAGCTGTTTGCACTGTTGTGGTTTCAACAGTCCCTGTAAGTTGAGACATGAAGCTAGGGAGTGTAGCTCTGCGGCGTTCCCCTGCTCCCTCATCAGTAGGTACTGTCTCACCCTGCCCAGGACCACGGACTCTGGCCCCTGCAGTAATTGAATGCCCACGCCCACGCCCTCGTCCTCGACCCTTAGCCCTGGGGTTCAACATTTTCTGTATATAAGTGTATTATATAAAAAATAAAAAATAAATGGGCCTGGTGTACTGAAACCCACAAACTTGTTCAGTCTGGTTTAATTAAGTGACGTACAGAAAGTGTCACCTGGACAGAAAATACGGATTGTAGTGAGTGTACTGAACCATGGGAGTAACAAATAAATAAGCGAAAAGAGTGAAGAAGAGAAGAAGGAAATAGGAAATAAAAAAAGAAATAAACAACTACGAAAAATTTGTTCTTATTGTAAACTGCATGTTAAACGTGATTTGTTTTTTTAAGCATTGGTATGAGATTATTTGGCCTATTTTTATATATTTATTTATTCACATGTATGATTGTATTTTTCATTAGTATGCATCACACTGTCGAGCACTTCACCACCACATACACATTTTTTCACACACACTATCTATACGCTTTCACATACACTCAGCTTTCAGTGTTGTCACATTTTGCAGTGTCATGCAATTAAGTTTCTTACTATTATTATATTTTGTTTCACTTTTTTCATATACTATTTTTTTATATTTGTACTTCCACACTTTTTATTTATTTGTTCTTTCACATATTTCACCACTTATTTTGCACTTTATCGTACTTGGTAACTTTTACACAAGACTGTTATACACTCACCGGCCACTTTATTAGGTACACCTGTCCAACTGCTCGTTAACACTTAATTTCTAATCAGCCAATCACATGGCGGCAACTCAGTGCATTTAGGCATGTAGACATGGTCAAGACAATCTCCTGCAGTTCAAACCGAGCATCAGTATGGGGAAGAAAGGTGATTTGAGTGCCTTTGAACGTGGCATGGTTGTTGGTGCCAGAAGGGCTGGTCTGAGTATTTCAGAAACTGCTGATCTACTGGGATTTTCACGCACAACCATCTCTAGGGTTTACAGAGAATGGTCCGAAAAAGAAAAAACATCCAGTGAGCGGCAGTTTTGTGGGCGGAAATGCCTTGTTGATGCCAGAGGTCAGAGGAGAATGGGCAGACTGGTTCGAGCTGATAGAAAGGCAACAGTGACTCAAATTGCCACCCGTTACAACCAAGGTAGGCAGAAGAGCATCTCTGAACGCACAGTACGTCGAACTTTGAGGCAGATGGGCTACAGCAGCAGAAGACCACACCGGGTGCCACTCCTTTCAGCTAAGAACAGGAAACTGAGGCTACAATTTGCACAAGCTCATCAAAATTGGACAGTAGAAGATTGGAAAAACGTTGCCTGGTCTGATGAGTCTCGATTTCTGCTGCGACATTCGGATGGTAGGGTCAGAATTTGGCGTCAACAACATGAAAGCATGGATCCATCCTGCCTTGTATCAACGGTTCAAGCTGGTGGTGGTGGTGTCATGGTGTGGGGAATATTTTCTTGGCACTCTTTGGGCCCCTTGGTACCAATTGAGCATCGTTGCAACGCCACAGCCTACCTGAGTATTGTTGCTGACCATGTCCATCCCTTTATGACCACAATGTACCCAACATCTGATGGCTACTTTCAGCAGGATAATGCGCCATGTCATAAAGCTGGAATCATCTCAGACTGGTTTCTTGAACATGACAATGAGTTCACTGTACTCAAATGGCCTCCACAGTCACCAGATCTCAATCCAATAGAGCATCTTTGGGATGTGGTGGAACGGGAGATTCGCATCATGGATGTGCAGCCGACAAATCTGTGGCAACTGTGTGATGCCATCATGTCAATATGGACCAAAATCTCTGAAGAATGCTTCCAGCACCTTGTTGAATCTATGCCACGAAGAATTGAGGCAGTTCTGAAGGCAAAAGGGGGTCCAACCCGTTACTAGCATGGTGTACCTAATAAAGTGGCCGGTGAGTGTATATTATAATATATTATATTATTTTTATATATATATATTTTTGTATTTTGTATATTCATATTTATATATGCATACAATCATGTACTGTACAATGTGTGATTATATATCAGCATATGTATTTTTAGAATCATGTATTGAATCATCTAGCCATGGTATCATGCAGTTTTCATGTTGTAGCCATAAGAGGGCGTAAGAGATCAAGTGATGTAGTTTATTTTGACCTACCACGAGAGGGCGTTTGAGATGTGAGTTGGACGTAATGGGTATGCGAGTCGTCGCGATACCCGCGTTAGGCGTCATGACGTCACGACGTTGGTCACACGACCACGTCGAGTTGGTGACGCGACGCCTGATTGCGGGGAGGCGCGCACTGTATACTCGCTCCCCACAGCGCCCGATTCACATGAACAGGTGATTGGAGTTACTCTAAGAATATCACCCGTGGATTGGCCACTTGGTTCAAATGGGGACTATAAGAGACCTGATCCACAGAGATGGCGTTACCCCCTGGACGAAGGCACGCCGAAACGCGCGTCGGGGTAGCACCATCCCTGGGTCACGCACCACATGATACAGGTATAGGACGTTTGGTCTTGCACTTTTGCAGCAGTGTTATGTATTTTCCCTATTCTTATGTTGTGACAATTATTAGGCTGATGGGGCTCATTCACAACTGTTCAGAATAGGTGCATTATTTGTTATTCTCCTTGATGTTTATTCAGGGCTTCATGATGTTATTTGTCCAGTGATTCAGGGATGGCGCTGTTTTTTATCATTGCTCCTTCTTTTATGCAATAGATTTTAAATATTATTTCTTGATACTTGAATAAAGATTATACTTGTGATTGAATAATGTACAGGATTGCTCATTTTTTGTCTACTTTGTGGACATTTGCTTTTTCTTTGAACTGTGACACACAGAATGGTTCCACGCAGCTGTGTGAAATGGATTCGTATCACTGAGCTAAAACAACAAAAAAACTATTTTTTATATATATATATATATATGTTTTTTTTATATATATTTTTTTTAGTTTTGTTTTTTCTGGAATGTGACGTGCAGAAACTATTGTAGACCTAACTCACACCCTGCTGACGGTGGCTATTTTGACTGCGACCCAGACAAATGTCGCACAGAGATTTTTGTGATCAAGCTATACGTGAGAGCAAAAGACCTGGTTGGATTAAGTGACGTACAGAATGTGTCACCTGGACAGAAAATACGGATTGTAGTGAGTGTACTGAACTGTGACACACAGAATGGTTCCACACTGCTGTGTGAAATGGATTCGTATCACTGAGCTAAAACAACAAAAAACTAATTTTTTTATATATATTTTTTTTAATATATATTTTTTTTAGTTTTGTTTTTTTTGGAACGTGACGTGCAGAAACTATCGTAGCCCTAACTCACACCCTGCTGACGGTGGCTATTTTGACTGCGACCTAGACAAATGTCGCACAGAGATTTTTAGGATCAAGCTATATACGTGAGAGCAAAAGACCTGGTTGGATTAAGTGACGTACAGAAAGTGTCACCTGGACAGAAAATACGGATTGTAGTGAGTGTACTGAACTGTCACACACAGAATGGTTCCTCACTGCTGTGTGAAATGGATTTGTATCACTGAGATATAACAATAAAAAAAAGGGGTTATATATGGCGATAGCTGCACTACTAGTGCCAGCCAGCCAGCCAAGCCAGGAGACAAAAAAAAAAATTCTTGTAGCCCTTAGAAGGGCTGTTGGGTTCTTGGGAGATCACTCCTGCCTAACAAAGAACTAAATGCAGGCCCTAACACTCTCCCTGAAACGCAGCAGCTCTATCCCTAACGACATCCAGACAGCATCTGAGCCAAGCACCGCGGCCAGTCACTAGTATATTCCAGGGTCACCTGATCAGGCCAGCCAACCCCTGCTATCGACATGTAAGGGCCCCACGTGATGCTGGGTGTACCGCAGAGTCTCCTGGCTTGTGATTGGCTGAGTTTATAGGCGCCAAAAATGCACAATGCGGAAGTTGCCATTTCCTCGAGCATGGCAAGATACTCGTCCGAGCAGCGAGCACTTACGAGTACCGTAATACTCGAACGAGCACCAAGCTCGGACGAGTATGCTCGCTCATCTCTAGTAACTATTATAAAGAAATGTTAATATAGGCGCAATCCCCAGTATTTTATAAAATTGGAGTAACCGTCTGGGCCGGTGACCTTTCCTAAAGCCAATTTGGAGATGACCTTTTGGGTTTCTAATTGTGAGATTGGGGCATTTAACTTGGATAGGTCTTCAATTGATAGCTGTGGCATTTTTGCAGCTGCAAGTCATTTTTCAGCTATAGAGGTATTTTCTGAATCTTTTTTGTACAATTCTTTGTAAAAATCCAGCAAAATGGATTTCTTTTGGGTCATGTCTCAGGGAGCCTTTGGGGTCTCGTAAGGCCAAAATGGGGGAAGATGATTATAGAGATCTGCTTCAGCTTGGGATCGGAACAGTAGTTCCCTTTTTGATAGCCAGGTTTCGTAGTCTTGCTTTGCTCGTTTTGCTCTGTTGTTTTGGATGGATGTAGTGTGAATTTGGTATATGCTGATCTCAATGTTCTGCAGTGTGTATCTATTTGCGTCTCTACTGTCTTTCTTAAACCCTTTACATGTGCTATCAGCCTGCCACGTAATACTGCTTTGCCTGCATCCCAAGTTAGTTGAATGTTGGCCGGATTGTTGTTTACTTGTAGATATTCATCCCACCATCCCCATAGATGTTTATGAAATTCCTCTTGATTGTATAGGTCAGATGGGAAACGCCAAATGTAATCCAATCCTCTGGGAGTTATATCCCGAAGGGTTAATGACACAGGGGCGTGATCTGAGATTACTAAATCCTCTATATTAGAGTTTATGCATCTATTGAATATGGATGGTGACATTAGAATATAGTCGATGCGAGACCAAGAGGAATGTGCTCCAGATTAGTGTGTGAATTCCCTTCCCTCTGGAATGAGTAGTCTCCAGGTGTCTATCAGGTCTGAGGTTGACATGAGTTCTTACAAAGCATCCTCTTTACGCCTAATGGGGGGGACATTTTTCCTGTTGGATCTCCTATCTTCCTCCCAATCCGCTATTGTATTCATGTCTCCAGCTACCACCCTTTCTAAGTTTCAGTTGGAAATTAGTCGTGTGTTTAGCCTCTGAAAGAAACGATCAACATTCTCATTAGGGCCATATAAATTGTAAATACTTAGTTGACCTGAGGCAGATGACAAATTGACCTGAACAATTCTACCCTCATTATCAGCGGTGTGTGATAACCTTATGGACTAAATTTTTTCGTAGTAAGATGGGCACTCCGGCTTTGCGGTTTTTTGACTCAGAGCTGTAAACTTCCCCAACCCATAATTTTCTCATTCTATAGAAGTCTTTCTCCTCCAAGTGAGTTTCCTGGAGGAGAGCAATATCAGTGTGTAACCTATGTGGATGACGTAAAACCATTAGCCTTTTGTGTGGCGAACGTAACCCTTTAATGTTCCAAGATATTATGTGAACCATGGTTTCGTATAGGCTGGATCTGTCTTTTTTGAGGGGGTGATGGCAGGCGTTTAGGGGCAAATAATCATCATATATCTCTTCTTCCCTAACCCAACTTTCCCTACCCAACTGAAAAATAACCAGTAAAACCCGTGTCTCAAGATCAAGATGATCTCGGGAAAAGTGGCATCCTTGAGATACCACTGTTAGTACTCTTTTACCACTTCACTTCTTCCCAACATAAAAGGTGTCATGGGAAGCCGGCGGCGCGCTTCCCTCATGCAGCGCCTGTCACGGGAGGCCGACATCGCGCTCCCTCCGCATGGCGTCGCCGGACCTCTCCGTCCCCCTAGAGACGAGCAGTAGGGAATTGAAGTGCTGGTCTGGTCAGCCAGCACTTCATCAGTTAATTCTCTGTTTGGGTTTAGCCATGTGGTGCTGATCATACCACATGGCTACTTTACATATTGTATTGACAGCTTGCTCCGCCTCAGGTCATGTGATGCTGGCCACATCACATGATCCTGGGTGGGCTATATAAAGATGGCAACTTCCTCACTCAGTCCCTGTGATTAGTCTCCCTTTGATCAGTGCTGTGCGTGACCTTGCTGTATTGGATTGTTTGGTATTTCGGATTTTGGACTCGGACTTTGACTATTCTTTGCTTGACCCTTTGTATTATTGTGTTTTTACCGTCTGTGTTTTGTCCCTCCCTGTGTTCCCCTTTCCCTCCCTGTGCACTTACGCAGTATAGGGAACGTTGCCAAGTTACGGTGTTGCCGCTTAGGGATCCAACTGTAAGTAGGTAGGGGAAGAGGTGGGTTTCAGTACAGGGCACACTTTCCCTTGTCTCCCCCGTGACAGAATCACAGGCCGTACCATATGGAGCCGTTGCAGGTTCTCACGGACCAGGTGCAGGGCATGGCGCAAATGATCCGAGCTTGACCGAGAGACTCCAGCATCAGGAGCAGCTGCAGACTGTACCAGCAGTAGCTCCCTCCCTACCTAGTTCTAACATTGAACCACATGTTAAGTTGTCAGATCGGTTTTTGGGGAATCGAAAGACCTTCCATTCCTTTAAGGAGAGTGTTAAATTATATTTTCGTTTACGTCCACACTCCTCGGGTTCTGAGCAGCAGCGCGTAGGCATTATTATTTCCTTGCTGCAAGGGGATCCACAGGAGTGGGCATTTTCTTTGCCATCTGACTCCTCATGTCTGTTGTCTGTGGAGGCGTTTTTTCAGGCCCTAGGTTTGTTGTATGAGGAACCGGATTTGGCCGCGGTAGCTGAGACTCAGCTCAGGGACATTCGGCAGGGTAACCGTCCAGTAGAGGATTACTGTGCTGAGTTTAGAAAGTGGTGCGTCTCCTCTGCGTGGAATGACCCAGCTTTGAGAAGCCAGTTTAGGGTGGGGCTGTCTGACCATCTTAAGGACTTACTAGTTAGTTATCCTACTCCTGACACCCTAGAGGCGACCATGACATTAGCTATTAAACTGGATCGATGGGTGAGAGAGAGACGGAGGGAACGTTCAAGTACTCCTCAAGTTGTCGTCTTGCCTGAAACCCCTCTTCTGAGTCCGCCTCCCACCAGGGTCCCGGAGAAGCCCATGCAGTTGGGAGGAACTTTGAGAGATCAGAGACGCTTGAAAGGAGCCTGTTTCTACTGCGGTGATATGAACCACTGGCTCCAGCAGTGCCCGAAACTTCCGCCCTCTAAAAAGCTTTCTGCCCGAAGTAAGGTAACCCCAGCGGTGGTAAGAAAGAAAGTTTTATTACCTATCTCCATTACATACAACCAACTCAGGGGGTCTGGTAAAGCTTTTGTTGATTCGGGGTCTGCCACTAATTTTATTGATTTTGATTTTGTACAATCTGTGGGTATTCCGCTAGTTCCTTTAAGGGAAGTGATTCAGATTATCGCACTGGATTCCACTCCATTGAATAATGGGAGAGTGGAATTTTGTGCCCCTGAGGTTATCTTAACTGTGGGAATTACCCATACCGAAACTTGTTCCTTTCTAGTATTAAAGGATTTACCTGCCGACCTTGTTTTAGGTCTGCCATGGTTACAGGATCACAACCCTGTGATCAACTGGTCGGTAGGTGAATTGGAAAAGTGGGGGGTTAACTGTGACAAATGTTGCAAATCTATATTGCTGTTTGGAGGTACCACTGAGTCTCTTATTTTGCCCGAGTATATCAGAGATTTTTCGGACGTCTTCTCCATGTCCGAGACTGAGTTCCCCCCTCCTCATCGGCAATATGATTGTACCATTGACATCATTGAGGGATCCAAGTATCCCAAGGGCCGCATATATAACCTCTCGATTCCAGAGCATCAGTCCATGAGGGACTACCTTAAGGAGAGTCTTGCCAAGGGTCATATCTGGCCTTCGGTTTCCCCTATAGGAGCGGGGTTTTTCTTTGTTGGTAAGAAGGATGGAGGGTTGAGGCCTTGTATTGACTACAGAGAACTTAACAAAATCACGGTCAAGAACAGGTACCCGCTGCCCCTTATTCCAGACTTACTGAACCAGGTCCAAGGTGCCTGCTGGTTTTCTAAGCTGGATTTGAAGGGGGCTTATAATCTGATCAGAATCAGAGAGGGGGATGAATGGAAGACGGCCTTCAATACCCCTGAGGGTCACTATGAGTATTTAGTGATGCCCTTTGGGCTAAGTAATGCACCCGCCGTCTTCCAAAATTTTGTAAACAACATTTTCAGACCTTTTATTGGGAGGTTCATGATCGTATATATTGATGACATCCTTATTTTTTCTGCTGACTGGGAATCTCACATTTCCCACACCACGCAAGTGTTAGAGGTGTTACGTGAGAATAAATTATTTGTTAAAGGGGAAAAGTGTATTTTTGGAGTTCAGGAGGTGGCCTTTTTGGGATACATTTTGACCCCTTTTTCTTTCAAGATGGACCCAGCTAAAGTGCAGGCCATTCTTGATTGGGTGCGACCTTCCTCTCTGAAGGCGCTCCAAAGATTTTTAGGTTTCGCGAACTTCTACCATAAATTTATTAAGAATTTCTCGGTAGTGGTCAAACCAATTACAGATCTTACTCGCAAAGGAGCTGATCTTGTTAATTGGTCCCCTGCAGCTATTGAAGCTTTCAAGAAGCTAAAGAGGTGTTTTACTAATGCTCCTGTGTTAATCCAGCCTGACCAGAGCAAGCCCTTTGTAGTTGAGGTGGATGCATCTGAGGATGGTGTGGGGGCAGTACTGTCCCAGGGGTCTTCCACCTTAACTAATCTCAAACCATGCGCCTTCTTCTCCTGTAAGTTTTCCTCTTCTGAAAGGAATTATGATATTGGTAATAGGGAGTTACTGGCAATTAAGTGGGCATTTGAGGAGTGGCGTCATTTTTTTAGAAGGGGCATTACACCGCATTACAGTACTCACGGATCATAAAAACCTTATGTTTCTGGAGTCCGCTAAACGGTTGAATCCTAGACAGGCGAGGTGGGCTTTGTTCTTTACTCGTTTTGATTTTTGTGTTACCTTTAGACCTGGAAGCAAGAACATTAAGGCTGGCGCCTTATCCCGAAGCTTTCAGGCGTATCAGCCTCCTGACGTTCCTCCTGAGCCCATCCTGCCAGCTGACATCATCGTGGCCGCTACCTCGTCTGATCTTGCATCTGAAATCTCGGCAGGACAACATCTGGCTCCCACTGGTACCCCCAATGACAAATTATTTGTGCCGGCTCATTTGCGTTTGCGACTGCTGGGTGAGTGCCATAACTCTGCATTATGTGGACATCCTGGTATCAATGCCACTAAGGAGTTAGTCTCTAGGCATTATTGGTGGCCATCGATTTCCAGAGACGTTCAGGCTTTTGTAACTGCGTGTAACACTTGTGCCAGGTCCAAGAATCCCAAGACTCGGCCTATGGGTGAGCTACATCCATTACCTATACCCAGTAGACCATAGACCATCTGTCCATGGATTTCATAACGGATTTGCCTTGCTCTGAGGGTAAAACTGTGATTTTAGTTGTGGTTGACAGATTCAGCAAGATGTATCATTTTATTCCGTTGTGTAAACTACCATCTGCTAAGGTCTTGGCTTCTGTATTTATGGATCACATTGTTAAACTGCATGGTATTCCTGAGAATATTGTTTCTGACGGGGGGTGCAGTTTGTGTCCAAGTTCTGGAGGGCCTTCTGTCATAAGATTGGCATTTCTCTGTCCTTTTCGTCGGCCTTTCATCCAGACACCAACGGTCAGACTGAGCGTCTTAACCAATCTGCTGAGCAGTTTCTCAGGTGCTATGTGGCAGATAACCAGCATGTGTGGGCCAGATACCTGTCTCTGGCTGAGTTTGCCATTAATAACCATGTAAATACATCCTCTGGGGTATCGCCGTTCTTTTGTAACATGGGTTTTCATCCCCGTTTTGGTTCTTTTTCCTCGTCTACTTCTGTTGTCCCAGAGGTCAATGTTTTTTCTCAGGAACTGTGCACAGTTTGGGCACAGGTTCAATTGAACCTGAAAAAGGCCCAAGAGATACAAAAAGCTAAGGCTGATAAGAGACGCTCTAAGGGTGTCGATTTTAAGTTGGGGGACAAGGTTTAGTTGTCCACTAAGAATTTACACATGAAGGTACCATCGTATAAGTTTGCGCCTCGCTTCATTGGGCCATATAAAATCACCAAGGTGATTAATCCGGTGTCTTTTAAGTTGGGTTTACCTGTCTCGCTGCGCATACATGACGTATTTCATATTTCCCTGCTTAAACGCTATGTTGCTCCTGTTGGTCCTGAGGAACAGTCTCCACCTCCGGTTAAGGTGGCGGGACAAATGGAGCATGAGGTTGCTAGGATCATTGACGTAAGGAAGGTCCGGAACTCCTTCCAGTATCTCGTGCATTGGAAGGGGTTCAGGCCAGAGGACAGATCTTGGGTACCGTTGACCAGGATGCATGCAGACTCGCTCATCAGGAAATTTCATCTGCAGCATCCTGATAAACCGGCTCCCGCTGGTAAGGGTCTGGTGGCCCCTCGTGAAGGGGGGGTACTGTCATGGGAAGCCGGCGGTGCGCTTCCCTCATGCAGCGCCTGTCACGGGAGGCTGACGTCGCGCTCCCTCCGCACGGCGTCGCCGGACCTCTCCGTCCCCCTAGAGACGAGCAGTAGGGAATTGAAGTGCTGGTCTGGTCAGCCAGCACTTCATCAGTTAATTCTCTGTTTGGGTTTAGCCATGTGGTGCTGATCACACCACATGGCTACTTTACATATTGTTTTGACAGCTTGCTCCAGCTTGATGCTGGCCACATCACATGATCCTGGGCGGGCTATTTAAAGATGGCAACTTCCTCACTCAGCGCCTGTGATTAGTCTCCCTTTGATCAGTGCTGTGCGTGACCTTGCTGTATTGGATTGTTTGGTATTTCGGATTTTGGACTCGGACTATTCTTTGCTTGACTCTTTGTATGTGACGTGACCTCCTGTATTTGACCCGGCTAGTTTACCATTCTATTATTGTGTTTGTACTGTCTGTGTTTTGTCCCTCCCTGTGTTCCCCTTTCCCTCCCTGTGCACTTACGCAGTATAGGGAATGCCGCCAAGTTACGGTGTTGCCGCTTAGGGCTCCAACTGTAAGTAGGTAGGGAAAGAGGTGGGTTTCAGTACAGGGCACACTTTCCCTTGTCTCCCCCGTGACAAAAGGAGTATACAGTAATAGCAAAGAATTAAGTAAAATAAAGGTATACATCAATAACCGCTTTAAACAGCTCAGTCCGCCGCCATTAATCTATCGCAATCTGCTTGACGAAAGGAAGTCCAATGCAGCTTAAATGGGACTGTGCTATGAATCTCCTTATTCGAATGGCAACATTATTAGGCTCAGTCTCTATATGCTTGTCCCAACTGAACAACTAAGCAAAGTTAGAGTAACATTCAATAACAATGAGTGTATAGTATACTTGCTGTGAACCATCTAAAGGCTCATCAGATCATGGTGGATGCCGCGAGGATAATTTCTGGCGTTGCTCTCTGGGATGTTCTCCACGCGGTGGTTCGCTCCAAGATGGCGGGTCGTCTTCTTGGCGTGAATTTCCTGACCTCGGAGACCTGTCAAGTGTAGAGATGAGCGAGTAGTGTTCGATCGAGCCGGTATTCGATCGAATACTACGCTATTCGGCATACTCGATTTCGATCGAGTATAACGGCGATGGCGCACTTAGAATTCGTTTCCCCTCCCACCTTCCCTGGCGCTCTTTTTCCACCAATCACCATGCACTATGACAGGCCCGCGGAGCACGCTGGCAGCGCGAAAACGGCGTCTACATGGATTGGCTGGAAAAACCACGTGACCTCGAATATTAATAACTCAGGTCTTCCTGCTCGTTCGCATATGCTGCGTGAACTTAGTCAGAAACAGAGGCTGGAGAAGGGAGAGATAGGTTTTAGCTGTTGGACAGGCAGGAGCGTGATTAAAAGCCCTTATCAGGGCTACTATAGTGCAGTACAGTGATAGCTTTACTACTATATACACTCTGCAGAGAATGGCTGCTGTATTCAGGGATAGCTGCTGGAGTAGGGACAGAGAGAGGCATTAGTGTTGTATTAGGTGCTCTGCTACATACCAAACTATATTTGGCACTACTGTTCTGCGTTCTTTTTGGCTGCAAAACCCTGTTATATACCTAGTGTGTATATGCACCATCTGATCTTCTGGCAGTATACGGCTGTGTTCATTTTTTTTTTTTTTAAATACAGTTTCTTTGGCTCTAGTGTTCTGGGTTCTGTGTGCCTGCAATACCCTTTTTGTATACCAGGTGTAAATACCCACCATCTGACCTGTTAGTACACGGCTGTGTACTCAGACATATTTAAAAAAAAGTCCTGTTATTTGGCACCTGTATTGTGCGTTCTGCGTGCCTGCAAAACTCTTTTATATACGTGCTGTTAATACCCACCGTCTGACCTGTTAGTACACGGCTGTGTAATCAGACATATTTTAAAAAAAGTCCTTTTATTTGGCACCTGTATTGTGCGTTCTGCGTGCCTGCAAAACTCTTTTATATACGTGCTGTTAATACCCACCGTCTGACCTGTTAGTACATGGCTGTGTAATCAGACATATTTAAAAAAAAGTCCTTTTATTTGGCACCTGTACTGTGCGTTCTGCGTGCCTGCAAAACTCTTTTATATACGTGCTGTTAATACCCACCGTCTGACCTGTTAGTACACGGCTGTGTAATCAGACATATTTAAAAAAAAGTCCTGTTATTTGGCACCTGTACTGTGCGTTCTGCGTGCCTGCAAAACTCTTTTATATACGTGGTGTTAATATCCACCGTCTGACCTGTTAGTACACGGCTGTGTAATCAGACATATTTAAAAAAAAGTCCTTTTATTTGGCACCTGTACTGTGCGTTCTGCGTGCCTGCAAAACTCTTTTATATACGTGGTGTTAATACCCACCGTCTGACCTGTTAGTACACGGCTGTGTAATCAGACATTTAAAAAAAAAGGCCTTTTATTTGGCACCTGTACTGTGCGTTCTGCGTGCCTGCAAAACTCTTTTATATACGTGCTGTTAATACCCACCGTCTGACCTGTTAGTACACGGCTGTGTAATCAGACATATTTAAAAAAAAGTCCTTTTATTTGGCACCTGTATTGTGCGTTCTGCGTGCCTGCAAAACTCTTTCATATACGTGGTGTTAATACACACCGTCTGACCTGGTAGTACACGGCTGTGTACCTAGAAATATTTTAAAAAAAAGTCCTTTTATTTGGCACCTGTATTGTGCATTCTGCGTGCCTGCAAAACTCTTTTATATACGTGGTGTTAATACACACCGTCTGACCTTGTAGTACACGGCTGTGTACCTAGAAATATTAAATAAAAAGTCCTTTTATTTGGCACCTGTATTGTGCGTTCTGCGTGCCTGCAAAACTCTTTTATATACATGGTGTTAATACACACCGTCTGACCTTGTAGTACACGGCTGTGTACCTAGAAATATTAAAAAAAAAAGTCCTTTTATTTGGCACCTGTATTGTGCGTTCTGCGTGCCTGCAAAACTCTTTTATATACGTGCTGTTAATACCCACCGTCTGACCTGTTAGTACATGGCTGTGTAATAAGACATATTTAAAAAAAAGTCCTTTTATTTGGCACCTGTACTGTGCGTTCTGCGTGCCTGCAAAACTCTTTTATATACGTGCTGTTAATACCCACCGTCTGACCTGTTAGTACACGGCTGTGTAATCAGACATATTTAAAAAAAGGCCTTTTATTTGGCACCTGTATTGTGCGTTCTGCGTGCCTGCAAAACTCTTTTATATACGTGGTGTTAATACACACCGTCTGACCTGGTAGTACACGGCTGTGTACCTAGAAATATTAAAAAAAAGGCCTTTTATTTGGCACCTGTATTGTGCGTTCTGCGTGCCTGCAAAACTCTTTTATATACGTGGTGTTAATACACACCGTCTGACCTGGTAGTACACGGCTGTGTACCTAGAAATATTTAAAAAAAAGTCCTTTTATTTGGCACCTGTACTGTGCGTTCTGCGTGCCTGCAAAACTCTTTTATATACGTGCTGTTAATACCCACCGTCTGACCTGTTAGTACACGGCTGTGTAATCAGACATATTTAAAAAAAAGACCTTTTATTTGGCACCTGTACTGTGCGTTCTGCGTGCCTGTAAAACTCTTTTATATACGTGGTGTTAATACAAACCGTCTGACCTGGTAGTATACGGCTGTGTACGCCAAATATTGTAACAAAAAAAAAAAAATGCGGAGGGATAGCAGAATTGGACGTGGACGTGGACGGGGGCGCGGAAATGCTGTTGGGGGCCTTGTTGAAGCCAGTGGGGATACAATGCGTGCTGGTGAGGGGCAGCCAGGATTCCGCTCATCCAGAATCTCTGCCTTTATGGGACAGTTAAGCAGGGGGCAGGTTACACCGCTGTTGAGGCCTGAGCAGTGTGAACAGGTGGTGCAATGGATAGCCGATAGCACTTCCACACAGTTGTCCACCAGCCAGTCATCCACACAGTCTCACTCTGACCCTCCTTCCTCCACACCTGGCCAACAGAGTCATCCCACCCTTGACCCCTCCCAGGAGCTCTTTTCGGGTCCTTTTTCAGATGTGCCGGAAGAATCCCTGGAGCTACCAGAGGAATTTGTTTGTAGTGATGCCCAACCACTTGAGTATTCGCCATCTCCTGCTGATGTGGACCCTGAACCAGCATCTGTTATCATGAGCAATGATGATGATGAGACACAGTTGCCATCAAGGGAGGCTGTTGGAATGTCCAGTGGGCAGGAGGAGGAGCAGAGTGAGGAAGTGGAAGAGGAGGTGGTGGATGACGAAATGACCGACCCCACTTGGCCAGGGATGATGTCCAGTGGGGAAAGCAGTGGTGAGGTGGTGGTCTGCGCAGCACCGAAAAAGGCAGCAAGAGGCAGAGGGATGTCTAGAGGCAGAGGGATGTCCAGAGGCAGAGGACAGTCCAGACAGAGAAGTGAGGCCACAGCCAGCAGGGCCGAAGCTGTTCCCGGCAGCAGGCAGTCGCGCGAAGCTCCCCCATCGAGGCCTCGTACTTCTGTGGTGTGGAGATTTTTTAATGTTTGTGCGGATGACAAACTGAGCGCGGTTTGCACACTCTGCCACTCAAAACTGAGTAGGGGCTCTGAGAAGAGCAATATGACCACCTCAGGCATGCGGCGTCACTTGGAAGTCAAGCACTGGGCTGAGTGGGAGAGAGCAAACGCAATACAACCTGCGCCAGGTCTTCCTGCCACTGCCTCTTCCCCTTTGTTGTGTGCTGCCACTGCGGTCCAGACCTCCAGCCAGGACACCTCCACATCTGCCTCTGCCTCGACTACTTTGGGGCCTTCTCCTGCTGCCTCCCCTTCCCCCGCATCTTTGCCTGCACCTTCACACTCCTCGTCCCATCAACTGTCCATCTCGCAGGCGTTCGACCGCAGGCGGAAGTACGCCTCGAGTCACCCCCAAGCCCAAGCCTTAAACTGCCACATCTCCAAACTGCTGGCCTTGGAGATGTTGCCGTTTAGGCTTGTGGAGACGCAGGCCTTCCGCGACCTGATGGCGGCTGCCGCACCTCGCTATTCCGTCCCCAGCCGCCACTACTTTTCCCGGAGTGCCGTCCCCGCCCTGCACCAGCATGTGTCGCGTAACATCAGGCGGGCCCTGAGATACGCAGTCAGCGCAAAGGTCCACTTGACCACCGACTCGTGGACAAGCGCTTGCAGCCAGGGACGATACATCTCTTTGACGGCACACTGGGTGAATGTTGTGGAAGCGGGGACGGGGTCGCAAAGAGAGACGGCCTACCTACCACCCCCGCCCAAGATTGCCAGCAGGGGTTCTGATAAACCCCCCTCCTCCTCCTCCTCCTCTGCCTTAACATCGCCCTCAGCCGCTAGCTGGAAGCGTTGCAGCACTGGCGCGGGGAGACGTCAGCAGGCGGTGCTTAAGCTCATCAGCTTGGGCGACAGGAAGCACAGCGCCCCAGAGGTGAGGGACGCCATATTGCAGCAGACGGAGATGTGGCTGTCGCCGCTGCAGCTAGGACCAGGCATGGTCGTGTGCGATAACGGCCGTAACCTGGTGGCGGCTCTGGAGCTTGCCGAACTCAATCACGTACCATGCCTGGCCCACGTTTTTAATCTGGTAGTCCAAAAATTTCTAAAGACTTACCCCAACCTGGCAGAGCTACTGGTGAAAGTGCGGCGCTTGTGCGCTCACTTTCGGAAGTCAACTGTAGCTGCTGCTAGCTTAAAAAAACTCCAGCAACGCCTCCATTTGCCTGAACATCGGCTTTTTGTGCGACCTGCGAACTCGCTGGAATTCCTCCTATTCCATGTTGGCCAGGGTGTGTGAGCAGCAGAGAGCATTGATGGAGTACCAGATTATGAATCCACGCGTGCCTCCAACTCAGCTCCCTCAGTTTGCCAACCACGAGTGGCCATGGATGGCAGACATATGCGATGTACTGCGTATCTTTGAGGAGTCCACCAAGAAGGTCAGCAGCGAGGACACTATAGTGAGCGTAACCATCCCGCTCCTATGCGTCCTTAAAGAATCGCTCATCGCAATAAGGGAGAACGCATTGCACGCAGAGGAGACGGGGGTAGGAGGAGACGCAACGGAGCTACACAGTCAGACCACACTTTTGTCTGCTTCACGGTGGCAGTTGCAGGAGGAGGAGGATGAGGAGGAGGACGACGTGGAGGTGGCTGTGGAAGAGGAGGAGGATGCTGGCGGCGAGGGTAGCAGTCAGGCTGTGTGCGTCCCATTGGTTCAGCGCGGATGGGGCGGAGAGGAGGCGGAAGAGGAAGAGGAGGAAATGGCAAGTGATCCTTCTGGTGGGGGCAGTGACGTCATGCCTATTCAGAGTCTGGCACACATGGCTGACTTCATGCTGGGCTGCTTTTCCCGGTATAAAGATAACGTCTCCTCTTTTATTCCGGTAGAGGAGAGGACGAATCGATTGCTGGAATACCAGAGGGAACTCGTGCAGAACATGATGGAGATTTTCCCACCCACCATCGCTGGCGGCAGAGAGGAGAGGGTCTCCCAGAGTCCCACAACATCGATCAGGCCCACAGCCACCAGGGGAACACTCTCCAAGGTGTGGGACACGTTCATGGCACCCCCTCGTGCAACTTCCATCACTGCGGGGCCCGCTATCAGCAGGAGGGACAAGTATCGGTGGATGTTGCGGGAGTACCTGGCAGACCGTACCCCTGTCCTCCCCAATCCCTCGGCGTCCTACACTTACTGGGTCTCCAAGTTGGACACGTGGCTGGAACTGTCCCTGTACGCCTTGGAGGTGCTTGCCTGCCCTGCCGCCAGCGTGCTATCAGAAAGGGTGTTCAGCGCAGCCGGGGGCATTATAACCGATAAGCGCAGCCGCCTGTCAACCGACAGTGCCGACAGGCTGACGCTAATCAAAATGAACAGCAAGTGGATTGACCCGGACTTTGCTTCTCCAACAGTGGAAAGCAGCCAAAAGTGAAGTGCCATCTGTGTGAAGTGCCATTTCCTCCTCCACCTCCTCCTCCTTAACCGCCGTAGAATTGCTCCGTAAAAAAAAATATTTATGGCTCACCTCTTGGGCCTACAAGCAATTTTTATCATGGCTCACCTCTTGGGCCTACAAGCAATTTTTATCATGGCTCACCTCTTGGGCCTACAAGCAATTTTTATCATGGCTCACCTCTTGGGCCTACAAGCAATTTTTATCATGGCTCACCTCTTGGGCCTACAAACAATTTTTAAGAGGTCTCACCTCTTGGGCCTACAAACAATTTTTATTATGGCTCACCTCTTGGGCCTTAATACAATTTTTAAGAGGTCTCACCTGTTTGGCCTCCACTTAATTTTTTCGAGGGCTCACCTCTTGGGCCTCCATATAATTTTTTCGAGGGCTCACCTCAAGCTAACTTTGCGCACTCATTAAAATATTTTCACAACAAGGACCTAAGAGCCCTCGATGGGAGAGCTTTGTGTGGGGGCCTGTTATAGGGAAGAGATGCGGCCCTGCGGGCTCTAGCCTGCCTTCTCCATGAGCCTCTGGCCAGCCCACGGCCTCTTCCTGCCTTTTGCGGTCCTACGCATCCCTCAACATCCCCATTGCTTTACCTGCTAGACATGACACTGGGCCAGGTCGGGTCACGAGACTGGACTTTGTGGACTTGACTGGGTGGTGGACAGATTTAACAAATCTAGAAGGAGAAGGAGGGGTTTGCCGAGCTGTCTGTAAGGGTTGCGGAAATCCAGACAGAACCAAGGCCCAAAGCTTGGGTGGGGGTAGCAGGTTTGCCCGTCTCCGCCTCCACAACATTCACCCAGTGTGCTGTCAGGGAGATGTAGCATCCCCGGCCTCAAACCAAAGTGTTGGTGGTCAAATGGCCTTTTGCAGTAACCGTGTTACTCGGGCGTGGATGATGTTTTGGGACATGTGCCTGGGCAAGGCAGGGATGGCACAGAGGGAAAAATAGTGATGGCTTGATTGCTTTCCCCCTTGCCTATGCCATCTGTGGTTGTCATAGGCAACGTAATTTTAAGGGGTGCAGAATTTTATCTTCTTTTTTGTCTAGTTTGGCTTGGGGTCCATGGCAATGTAGAGGAAAGAAGGTTTCCTTGTATGGTCTCACTTTACAGAGAGGTTATATTGTCTTTGGAGTGTATTGTTGAGAGGCTGTGATAGTGACGTAATAGTGCGACTTGGGCCCGTTATATGCACCCAGACATGCTTCCCCTGCTGTTCCAGTTGCATTCCAGCAGTGTTGGCATCCTTTTCTGAGGTTTCAGGGTGGACTTGGTGACCTCCAAATGGTCGAATTGAGATTTCCAAGTGGCGAGCATTTTTTTCCCATAGACTTTAATGGGATTCGATATTCGGTCGAATAGTCGAATATCGCGGTCTATTCGAATCGAATTTCGAACTTTCGAATATTTCACTACTCGCTCATCTCTAGTCACGTGTAGATGAGTGAGCCATATCTGCTTCTGGTGTGGCGTAGATATCACAAGATCCATCTGCATGGAATATTTTTAAAGTCGCCGGGTACATTAAGGCAAATCTTTTGTTTTTCTTGAATAAAGATGAACAAACTTGTGAGAAAGCCTTGCGGTGTCTTGTAATTTCTGCAGAAAAGTCGCTAAATAGGAGCACTCGATGCCCTCTAACCTCCAGGTCTCTTGGCTTTTTTTGTATTGACGCAGTATTTCTGCCTTTTTAGAATAATCTAAGTATTTAACTATGACTTGTCTGGGTTGTGTGAAGTCTTTAGCATGATTTCTGAGAGAGTCTGCTGTAGTGCTTTCGTGCTGTGGACCTACCCTGTTCGCTCTTTCCACCTTGCATGGATCCATGAGGCCAAGTGCTTGCGGTAGTTCCACTTCGCATATTCGGTGGAGCTCTTTGGCTGCTATACTTTCAGGGAGGCCAACAATTCTCAGGTTATTTCTGCGCAACCGATTTTCTAAGTCGTCTATTCTCTCCCATAATCTCTTATTTTCTGCAAGTGCTTTTTGTAATTGTGAGTTTGCAGCAGATATGTCCATCTCTAAAGCTTGCACCTTGTTTTCAATGTTGGTTATATTTTCAGTATTTCGCGCCACCTCTCCCTGTAGTATTGTGAATGAGGAGGCTACTGTGGTGGCTAAAGAATTTTGGGGGTCAGGGAGGATGCGATTTGCCACTTCTATCACCAACTTCTTGAAATCTATAGTTGGTGAGTCTTCCCCTTCTTCTGCTATAATTATGTCCTGCTCATCTCGCGATGACGTGAGCTCACTCGTGGTTTTGTCCGCATGATCGGCCATCTTAGGATTCTGAGTGTCTGTCTTCCCTCCTTTTGCCTGCCTCTTGGCTTTGGATTTACTCCCCATGGTGGTAAGGAAGCGATCCATATGATCCACTTCTGTAAAGTGGAGATGTTTTCCCGATGTTGCAATCGGTCTGATGGGGATGTGAGGTGAAAATTGGCGGTGAGTTGCGAAGCATGCTTCACTAGCCTCCTCTCATGTCGGCGCCGGAACCGGAAGTCTCCATGTCTTTATTTTGTTCCACTAAAGAGTCATTTGGCAGTCACCTGTAGCGTTTTTTTTTTTTGCCTTACTGAAGCCTACATGCACGATGATGTGCATGTCCATATATGTGATCTGCCTGTCATTCTGATGCACAGTAACTGTTTAGCTACCAGGAAGAATAAGCTATGCATGTTGATGTAATGCACACTGATGTACACCGAGATACACTATCCCGCAAGTTTAATTCCAGGCCAGATAGACCTGATTTAAAGCACTTTATAACAAAATAATTCTTAACAAACCAAATTACTTGGAGAAATTCAGCAAAGTGTCTAAATTTAATTTTTTAAATCTTCCATTATTTCTATCTGTTACCCTTATGTCAGTGTGATAGCGCCTGTTTTCGCATTGATTGGATTCAGTGCAGACCACTAGGTAAATGTGTCAGTTGTACCATGTTTGTTAATCTATGTGTAGGTATTGTAACAACTCGGGATCATTTCGCTCTCAAGGATCGTCGTCTTCTCACACCTCAAGAAACCACTCCAATGCTGCAGATTTGGGGGCAAACTGGCCATGACCAGCTTTATGTATTTTACAGGCATCAAAACATAGCCCATAAACATAAATCCTCGGCTGTCTGGCCACTAAACAGACCATTTTCCCTCTGCATCTGGGTCTACCACCCAGCTCCACAAAACACCACTTGGTGCTTACCCCACAAAGGGGTAGAGGATCCTGGCTCCTACAGGCCTTGGCGCAGATGGGGAGCCCACATTTACCTGAGCCGCTCAGCTGTCTAATTTCCTCTCATTAACATCCTGGCTGATACATGCAGAAGAAAAACACTATTTCCCTGCATTTCTTGTTCTCATCCAGCTTCCTCTGGGTGAGATACACCATTTTAATGGCCCTCTGGCAGCTCCACTGCCACAGTGTATAAGAAACCATCACTTGACTATGTGCCATTCCCTTACAAAGCATGTTGGGTCAATGAGAGACATTGATCTGGGCAGCAGTTTTTCCAATTTAACCTGTATTGTCTCTGTATGCCATTGAGTATAATAGTGCGTGCATCATTGTTAGAAATAGATGGTATATATGATTTGTGCTATGTTGAACTATACAAAAAAAATGTGTACCCTACTTAATGTCTACTACATTGTCATGGGCTAAGTTCACTTTGGCTGTCTAGTAATTTGATGTCCTTCGTTATTGGTTTTTTACCTATTTCATGTGGATTCCACTGCTTTTTATGCATGTCATTTTGAGAATTGATTAATAAAGGATTTTTTAAGCAATTTACTAATTGACTATTAGGCTACAAAGCTGCTAAAATGCAAATCTTTACAATCATGAAGGGAGGAATTATCACTTTGTAATTGAAAATATATTTGTACAGTGTTAGCCAGTAAATATAAGATGAAAAAAAGAATGATTCCGCAGTGGTTGACACCTTTTAATGGCTAACTCAAAAGATGATAAGAAAATTGCAAGCTTTTTGTCATCATCTTTTCAGTTAGCCATTAAAAGGTATCAACCACTATGTAATTGGGCAGATTAGCTGTTCAACTATGCAGTATAGCTGGAATTATGTATGTACTACAGCAGGTAATATTGGCACTGTGGCTGGCACTGTTACCAAATCTATTTTATACTAGCAGTAACTAATAGATTCCTTTACGTTTTATTCTCCCTAAAAACCCCTTTAGGGTGCCTTCTCATGCTGCAGATTCTGTAGCGGAAAATCAGTTCCAGTCATCTGAATAAGGCTTGCAGAATCCATAAGCTTACCACCAAAACAGCACTACTGAAATCTAGCCTCCCACACATAGTAGTCATAGGTGCACTCCAGCCTCTTATGCCCAGCCTCTTATGCTATGTTCACATCTACAGCAGGCTTTCCGGTATTCTGTGCTGTTAAACTCAATCTAAATGCTAAAAGTGTATTTTTTTTCTTCATCTGTAATTCCAGCCTTCTAACATTTGTATTTCTTTCTTTCTTTTTTTTTTTTAAAGGAGAAAAACCGTACAAATGTACATGGGCGGGTTGTACGTGGAAATTTGCCAGATCAGATGAGTTGACCCGACATTTTCGTAAACATACGGGCATTAAGCCTTTCATTTGTACGGACTGTGACCGAACCTTCTCCCGCTCAGATCATTTGGCTCTTCATCGTAGGAGGCACATAATGATGTGATAGTGCCTTATGGACTTTGTGGCATGGTGGGATGGAAGACAACTTTGATTTTTCATGTATTCCAAATTCATTGCAAACTTCTCTCACTGCATTTTCTGCTCAGAATTGTTCTTCAGCATCTCAGCTCCTAGTGCTCACTTTTATTTTTAAAACCTCTGTCATTTAAATATTTTTTCTGATCTTGTTGTCTCCTCTTATTTATTTATATGCTTCAAGTACTGCCCTCTCCAGTCACCTTCTACTGCAGAAAGTACAATACTGAAGAGAATGCTTTCTGCTCCACCAGCATCTTGTTTTCCCTTTGTCATCCAAGAATATTATGGAGATATACCTCCCTAGATCCCTTAGACTTGGAACATTAAGAAGTGAATGCAAAGTCTTTATCTTAATTTGTGTGATATAAGAGGAATTTAGGCACTGAATATCTGACCTCACTTAAATGAAGCTTCAGGAATGACAAAAGCTATTCCCATTGACAAAATTAGTTTTTGGATATTAATTGGAAAGTTTGTATGCAGATTATGCACAAACTCCAATATATTGATATTGTACATGCTATATTTAACGTGCTACTATTTAGCATTCATTTCTTATTCATCTCTTATTTAACATATTAGTCTCCATAGTTATACTGTTTTATTTAACTCTGTCACGTTCCTTTATTTTGTATATTTTTACAGTCTGCAAAAATGTTTGTGTATACAAATTTAAATAATATATATGTACATATATAATTATTACACAGTTGTACATGGGTGGACAAAACTATAGAATGACCTAAACTGAAAAGCAGGGTACAATCGTTACAGTTTACCAAAATATTCTCCTGTAGTATTTCCACCTATGTGTTTTTTACCTGTTGAGAGTCTCAAGAGTCTTCCTATTTTATATCCATCTTATGTTAAAGTTCATGTATTTTAAATGTAAAGTTGTTTATGTGTAAGGTCAACTATTTTGTCTGTACAGTTAAAGCAAAGGTAAACCTACAGATAGATAAAAAAAGAAGACCGAGGTTGTGCCTCTAGTGTAATATCGATGGGATTTCTGGAGTGCTAAACACATAGTTTGGGGCTTACCTTGTGAGTAGTCACAACAGCTCTATGAACATGTTACGTACAGACCTCTGCCGTATATACATTTCCTGTCTGTGCTGCTCCCAAGTATTCTGTGCTTTGTATCGGAGAGGAAAAAGATGACTTCTGTGTATCAGCACTGACCTGACGAAGGATGCGTTGTCTTCAAGATCTTATCAATAAAAGAACAATAAAGAACAACCAAGCACATGCCAAAAAAATACACTTTTGGCATATGTCTGGCTAAAGGCTATGACCATATTAGATATATATGTTGGAAAAATGCTGAACGTAAACCCCAAATGTGGTGTGAATTTAGCCATATACAGAGATGGTGTACGGCCCCCTCCTTCAGAGACCAGAGAGTGGCCTCTAAACAGCATACGTAGCCTTAGCATAATATTGCTACAGGCTGCTATGTCTGCTACGGTAGGTAGTGTAAAAAACGGAGTGTTTTTTTTTTTTTTTAATATGGATATTCACATATAAAGCACCAAACATGATATATTCCATATTATTAAACTATGTTTACAGAAGCTACAATGGGTCTTGTAGCTGAGCCAAGGGGAGAAACCACTGCTGCAACTCAGATATCTGTAGCAGGTCTATTTAAGAGGGATTAGCAACATTGTAACATTATAATTTAAATTTATCTAATCCACAATGTTTTGATGAAGACTTCATGGGAGTAACGAGCATGCAGTGCTTTTTAAAGTCACAGTGCAGTTATTATTCAAAGCAGATTTTTTTTTTTCTTGTGCATGTAAATAGGGCATAAAATACCTTTGAGGATTTAGGCAAATGCAAGTCACACAACTTTGTGTTTCACCTTCCCACCATTTCAAGATATCTGCTGTCAGCATGTAATTCCATTTTCAACAATATATCCAGTCTTAACTCTGTGGGCTAAATTGCCTGGAAATTTAACTGATATTTTACCTACAATGTTACATTGTAGCAAGGTATCGGAGAAGAAAAGAAAGAAAAGAGACATGCTTGCATTTAGGTCACAGAGAATTTTGTACAAATATTTTTAGATCTGTACAAGATTTCAGCTTCTTTTCACCAACAGTAAACATGTGTCTTGAAATTATGGAATTTAAACATAAAGAAACATATATTAGAAAGTAGCATAACTTTTCACTGTGCAGGAAAACTGATTAGAGGTAAAATTCTAACAATAAATGCCTTTGTGTTGGGGCTGCAGTGCTTTGTAGGCTTAAGGGAAAAGCTAAATATACTGTTATTTAGCATTACCCTAAGCCTCCAAGTCACTTTAACTTTATCCAGCATTTTAGCTAACAGCTTCCATATATTATAGCATTTGTCCAGCTGCTTTTTTTTGTCCCCTGAGGAGTTTCAATAATATTGAATGAAACATGCATGTAGGGAAGTAGCATGCTAGGGCTTTATAGGGCGCATTTATTTTAGGGTCAGGTTCCGGATGGAGTCGCACTTGTCAGGGCGGGTGCTCCGTGGTTAAGCATTTAGGGCCAGTGGTAGCACCCCCCTAGGGCATAACTAGGGATAGTTTTTTTCTTTCCCTGTCCATAATTTCCATCCACTTTGGATTCATCTGCGACTTGACCAGTCCTTTCTCCATCCACGGACACCTTTTGATCATCTAGGACATCCTGAAGGTGTGGTAGGACAAAGTGGTTTTACTCTATGGGTGCTGCCGAGCACCTTAAACCTTGTTTCTATTTTTTCTTCATTTTTGATATTCTAAGGGCAATTTTATTTTATTTTATTTATTAAACGTTACGTTTTATCTATTACAAAGCTACTAGTCTGCACCTCATATAATTGATTACAAGACTTTGGTGCAATTGCTGGCGTGTTAATCGTACGACTTTCAGCTGATTCTTTGTATCATTCAGTTAAGGAATAAACAATTGACTTCAGTAGTGCATATAGACAGTAGTAGACATTTAAAGAAATACCTAAGAGAGAAAATTCACAAAAAAAGAAAAATACTACATTAATTTATTTCTTAATACAAGTAAAGGAAATGAGTAGATTTTGTCTTACTGTATATTGCTATTAAAGTGAGAACTATGGTATATAAATAAACCTTATCAGCCATTTCACCTCTCCTGCTGACAATACTGTTTTGCCTGTCAGAGTAGCTCACTATTCCAATTCCAATGTGTCTGGAATCTTGCTAATATAGCCAGAGAGCAAAGAGTGAGTTTCAAAAGAGTTCTGGGTAAACTTCCCCTTAAACGGGTTGTCCCCTGCAGTTTTCAAAGCAGCACCTGGATCTGAATACTTTTGTAATCACACGTAATTAAATATTTGGTAAAGACACTGAGTTTTACACTGTATAGCGCCACCTGCTATATGTTTTTTTTTCTTATTTCTTTTTCCCGCTCACTGAGAAGGCTGCGCATGCTCAGTTTTATCCTTCAGCTGCCTCCTGAGCTGTGATAAAGAGAGAGCTCCAGCATAAAAGACATGCCTCCTGAACTACAGCAGAAGAGACACTCCCCTTGAGCTGCCAGTCTGTAATAAATCTAGCAGAGTGTCAATGCAATTTAGGATAAGTCCCAAATTAGACTTAATACTCAGTTGTCTGTGGTGTTCAAATTATGTTAAATTTCCCCCTCTATGGTAAGAGGGTGCGGCCGCAGCACAAGAAATGCACGTCCAGTCTCATTGCTGATCATGCAGATCTCCCCTGGTTACACCCAGAGAGCTAATTTTATTAGAAATACATGTTGGTGTAATCACACCCCCCTTTGTCATCAATTTTAATATATCCAATCACAATCATACAAGTATACATGTAACATCAAATCAAATCAAAAGAATAATGATGGTAGCCGCCCAATGCTAATGAGGACACGTACACATTACTTCATCTATCTGGGAAATTCCATATGCATATTTTAACTTCTGCTAAGTTGCTGTTTTCCTACAGACATATCAAGTGATTATGAGTCATTTTTATTTTTAAGCATATGTGACATCTAATGGAGATTAGAGATTATAAGATATAAGAGATATGGATATAAGGAGATGGAGACCACCTGATAATGAAATACAACCCTAGCACAATTGTGTTCACCAACTAACTAAATTTCTTTAACATTTTCCTCCTCTTGAACATAATTTGCTAATAATTTGCTAATAGTCTAAAGAGAGTTTACCAATTGACTATATTCAGTTCAAACCAGGGCCTATGGGCCATCCATTAATCTGAGGTGTATCGATCAGGACAGACCCTATATCATCAATGCAGATCTTATATCTGTTCATTCTTGTTCATGGGATAGAGAAGGAGACACAAGTAAATAAGTGTCTTCCTCCTCCTGTACACAGCCTGCTTAAGTATCCAGAGGACTCCCCCAATGACTACATTCTGACTGGATTCCCCAGATCAGGGCTGATAAGCCATTCATCATCTATGGTAGACTCCACTGGACACTCAGCACTTTTCTTTTCCTGCACTTTCACTTTCCTTTAAGTTATTCCAAGTTATTCCCTGCACAGCACAGGGGCACAATCAGAAGTGAGGCAAATGTCCAATAATCAAAGTTGTCATGTCTAGGATGTCTTAGTTCTCATCTGAATCGTCAGGTTTAGTATTCACAAGCTGGATTGATGTATATATGTATATTCCTCTTTTGTAGATTCTCCATGATTCACATTCAGTATACAGGTTATTATTAAAGTCAGGTGATGATGATAATATCTTCTTTCTGACCTTACTGCCAATTTAATCAGAAACAACAAATTTAGTATCCTTTTACAAAGAGAGCATCAACCATCAACCTATCTGTTTACTTAACTAAATCAGTTAATTGGGTTCAGTCAACACAGCAAATAAGTCTAATTAATGAACAATTCTTTTTTTAGAATTAGCGGCTCTATAAATCTCCCTTAACCTCTTAGCATACTCCACTTCAGCAGCCACCCAAACCATACCATCCTCATCATGACATGTGCATAGCATGATCTTTTTCTCTTTCTCAATAAAATCTGCTCCGGTACACGTTGTAATGGAACCTGTAAAGGACCTCTTTTCTTTTTTTCTTCAAACTCAAGTATGGTTAGCTAAGGTGCAGACCACTGAGCGGCGAGGTGGCAGCCATCTATATGCATCCGTTTCACATACCACATACACATCATCATTTTTCGATTGCTTGATACTTGCCAAATGGGTTGCTACTCTTTCAGTATGTTATAGACCAGTCAGTTTTTTAAATTTGTTTAAACCTTTGTTAGTGAAGTTAGGGCACAAATTACAACATAATGAACATAATGGGGCAAAGATGTAATACTCAGACTTTACTCAATAATCCAATCCTGATTAAAAAATTTCCAAGTGAGTCCACACCACCTTCCCTCTCACTGTGTGGATTTTTTGCTAATTCTATAATCTCTCATTATTTTGCAAACTTCATAAGCATTAAGTATATTATCAATGTAAATACGTTTGGCTTCACCAATGTTGGAATGGTGAACACAGCACTCAGTAGGGACCATCAAATCTGGGATCCAAACTTTTCTTTTATATGAACTAGGTACTAGTCTTTGAGTCCAGATCTGAAAAGGAATCACACACATGTTTATGTTCAACAGTCAGAGCTGACCTGTAAGGGCTCCTACCACCTTAGGAAAGACAAAAAGTGTCAAAAGGCTTGTTCTACATCCAGTATTCCTCTACTTACTACCTCAGCCAGTATCTTCTTTTACTCTTGCTTTTACTACAGACCAGGTGTTTCCTGAAACATAGATCAACATAGACAAGGACATATTCATGCTGCCCCACCTTTGGAAACTTAATGTAGTCCATCTACAATCTCTGAAATAGGCAAGATGGCCTAGGTATATGCCTTTCTGGAACTCTCAAAGTTCTTCCAACATTATTACAGGCACACATCATGTAACCTTGGACAAACCTGGTGGCAGTGCTGCTGGACCCCTGGAATTCCCACCATCTCTCCTCCTGACACATACATCAACCCATGTGCTGAATTCATCATCAACGGGCAGAGTGCACTTGAGAAGGCACCATTTTACCTACCCTCCAGAGCTTGTCATCACTCATTGCTCTTACTTTAGAGGTCTTCTGGGCCTGGGTTGGCCAAGTCACGTAAACCTTAGGTTGCCTTCAGTTAATGGGTAGAGGTCTGCACTTATAGCAGTTTAATCTCCCAACTTGTTGTTTTTTTCTTTTTTTTCCTTCTGGACAGCATCAGGGCATAAAACAACTCTCACACACTCAGCACTCTTCATGGGTTTCCCATGGATCCAGCAAAACCTCTGCTCCCCCAGATCAGACCATAACCATGGAAGATACCAAAGGCATATATGAACTCTATATGAATGTTAGTTATCTGACCACAACCATCTTACCAGCCTCAGTGAGCGCCTTCAGTTCTACCTCCTGTACTCACATTACAGAAGGGAGTGGTATTTGGGTGACAACATCAGTTTAGGCACTGACAGCATATCCTGTCTTCTGTGTGATCCATCTATACCATCTGTGAGAGAAAACTCAATATTTGACAAAGTCATCAATCAGATCTGAATGTACTTGCTCCGTGGTTTATATGACATCTAAACCTTTATATAGTCTGGTAACTCAACCTCTTATTAAAATGCAGAAAATCTTCTGTAGACTCAAGATGCTCAAAGTGCTGTATCTCCTCCAGAACTCCGTGTTCATGGCCCACGTGACTGTCATAAAACAATTCTCTTAATACTTTGCAAATGCTGTAATTTTTTTTTTCAGACAAATCAAATGCTCCCATCATGTTCAGAAAATAAAACAAAATAATCAGAAAATAAAAAAAACGATCGGAAAACCTTATCTATCATCTAGTTTTCACTGACAGATGAAATATTTGGTGACAGAGTTACTTCAGACATTTCATTTGATTTAACCACATATTATTATTATTATGTGATGATTTTGTTTGCAGACCTCTTATAAACACACTTGTCTGAATACCACAGATTAATAACGTTTTTAAAACAAACCAATCTTATTGTCTTATTTTTTTCCACTTGCACGCTTATGCGACTTAAAATTAAATTAACCAATTTCATTTTTTTTTCTTTCTCCAACTCTAGTGACATATCACACTATACGTGTTTAGGGAGGAACACAGGAGACTGTCTCTGTATAATATAATTCTATGTCACGCCGAATATATTAGGATTTCTTGGTCTTTTTCTTCACTCCTAAAAACAGATTAGGCACAATCCCCACCAAATTAAACATTTGGGAAAAACAACAGGCTTCCTTGACGTCCATTAATTCGGGCTCTAAAATAAAACTCACAAAATCTTTAGTTTGCAAACAAACAAAATGAAAAATAATGTGCACATAATATCAAATGTAAGAATGAGCTCATCTTTTACCACGTGGATTTTCTTTTGACTCAATTCAATTTTTTTCCTTTCCTGGATATTATTATCGATACCTTAACTTTAAATTCTAAATTCTTATAGAAAATCTACTTTCAAAAGAAACAGACAATATCTTCCATACTTTCTCTTTTTTCATGAACCGCAAAGTCTGGGAAAGAAGCCAAGCATACTCAAGCAAATCAAAAGTCTTGAAACGTAATAATTAATAAACACTTAATAATTTTTTCCTTTAAAGACAGTTTTTTTTTTACTAATCACTGAATGCACTGATAAATCACTAATGGCAGCAGTATACACTGACAGATCTTCTTTCAAATACTACCACTACCAGTATACACTACCACATCTGCCAAAACAATATCTGAAATGGGAACTACTGCAATTCTAAGTTAGCAAATAATCAGATTCTGATTAGAATCTGATTCTTCGCGGTTCATCCTCCTCTTCTACAGAAATGATACATTTATGACTATCGGGGACCCCACAAGAGACAAAAGACAAAGAAAATGACGTCTAAGTCCCTCTCAAAGCAGCAGCCAGTACTTCCCCTTTTTACCACTCCACTCATGTTTAACTCTTTCCTTTGCTTTTTAAAAGTAAAAACATATATATATATATATATATATATATATATACATATATGTGTTCCCTTCCCAATTCTTTCTCCATCATTCTCTTTATGCCACCTTTGAAAACCACTGCTCCCAGCCTCTTTCACCTTCTCCACCTGCTCTTACCTTCTTCACCTGCCTAACCTTCAACGAATGCGCTGCTTCTCTCACTGTGGAACTTTCCAGATTTAAACCATCTAGATTTCCAGATTAATCATCTTTTGACATGCCTGCTCTTTTGAATATTCTGCTTATATCTCTCACTGCCCCTCCTCTTCTTCAGCCTCTCTATGATATCCACTGCAGTCACCCCCTCCCGGAGGGGCGCCCCTTTTTCAGAGCTTTTGACTGCCTGATCCCCATTGGAGAAGAGTGGATCCGTCCCTTCTCTCCCGGACACGCCTTTGTGTCCCACTGGTTGCGCAGCTTGCCAACCAGTCCCACCAGTTGCCCGCAAAACGCAGCTCGCCAACTGATCCCTCTACCTGCTTGCAAAACGCTGGCCCAGGTCGACCCGATTAAACTTTTCGGACCTATGGACCTCACAGAGAGGTGGGCTCTTTAAATACTAACTAAATGCAAGCATTGAAATCTCTTTCTTGATTTTCTGTAACTTCCTCTTTTTTCCAGTTCCTTAATTTCTATCACGGCATATTATGAAACACGGGCAATCTCTATCATTCTCATACACCTAGGTTTCAGGCACTCCATTCACTCTACCACAGACAAGGAGGTGTTCTTTTAAAATCCCAAAGATTCCGAAAAGGACAATACTTGAACAGTGGTCATAACAAGCAGGTAGGCACAAATTAAGAAAAATATCTTACCTGTGTATTTGAAGGTGCAGTTCCCAGTTGCCATAATGACCAAAGCTCTTCCACGATCATCCCCTTGGATATCTGATGGATTTTTCCCGTTTTGGCACCACATGTCAATGCAATTTAGGATAAGTCCCAAATTAGACTTAATACTCAGTTGTCTGTGGTGTTCAAATTATGTTAAATTTCCCCCTCTATGGTAAGAGGGTGCGGCCGCAGCACAAGAAATGCATGTCCAGTCTCATTGCTGATCATGCAGATCTCCCCTGGTTACACCCAGTGATCTAATTTTATTAGAAATACATGTTGGTGTAATCACACCCCCCTTTGTCATCAATTTTAATATATCCAATCACAATCATACAAGTATACATGTAACATCAAATCAAAAGAATAATGATGGTAGCCGCCCAATGCTAATGAGGACACGTACACATTACTTCATCTATCTGGGAAATTCCATATGCATATTTTAACTTCTGCTAAGTTCCTGTTTTCCTACAGACATATCAAGTGATTATGAGTCATTTTTATTTTTAAGCATATGTGACATCTAATGGAGATTAGAGATTATAAGATATAAGAGATATGGATATAAGGAGATGGAGACCACCTGATAATGAAATACAACCCTAGCACAATTGTGTTCACCAACTAACTAAATTTCTTTAACAAGAGCAATGCATGTTAATATCTCTGGATCCATGTGAGGTACAGAGCTGGTTGTAGCTTTGTTATAAAGAGACTGTCATGTACTACGGTATATGATGTCTGATTTTCATTCATTGCATTAATTATGGGATAACCATTTTAACTAGTTTATGCAAAAAAAAAACCAGTTGGGTGATTGCAATACAGTGTAATATGATGTTATAGCAGTAATTTTCATATTATAAATATATGACTATATTACAGACAAACACCATTGGAAATAAGGCACATAGGCCTGTGAATTTTACACATCATTTATTAATGTCTTCTCTGAGCCTGGGGGTCTGATCTGAGTTCTGCTTGGAGGGTCATTCAGATTGGGGCTCTGATCTGAGGTCTGCTTGCGGGTCTTATTAACATTGGGAGTCTGAGCTGAGTTCTGATTAACATTGGGGTCTGATCATGGCTCTGAGGTGGGGTCTGATTGGGGCTCTAAGCTGAGGTCTGATTAACATTGGGGGTCTGAGCTGAGGTCTGATGAAAAATATATTTTATTTACATGTTTTGCTCCTCTAGGTGCATCTTATAGGTTGAAAAATACAGCAAGTGGAACTACATGTAACCCTTATCTTCCAGTTTCATATTTTGTGAATATAAAACTTAGAGGACCTGTCTCCACAGAATACAATGTAATTTGTAGGCAGCATATTACAGAGCCAGAGAAGGTGAAAATATTGTTAGTTTTGTTGGAATAGATTTAGTATAACTTGTCATTTATATATTTAAAGAGGACCTTTCACCACTCCTGACATGCCTGTTTTAATAGCTACATTCATTCCCCACGTACTAACAATTCTGGAACATCTATTCTTATGGCTCTATGTTGTGCCATTCCTTTATTATTTGCACTAGAAGTTGTGAATGAATTGCTATTTGCCTTCAGGAAAGGAACAGAGGGGAGGTAACCAGTTGGGGGGGGTGTACCTGCACAGACTGACTCTAGCCAATCAGTGCTGCCATGTTCAGACTGAGCAGATACACCCCCCTAACTGGTTACCTCCCCTCTGTTCCTTTACTGAAGACAAATAGCAATTCATTCATAACTTCTAGTGCAAATAATAAAGGAATGGCACAACATAGAGCCATAAGAATAGATTCTCCAGAATTGTTAATACATGGGGAATGCATGAAGGTATTAAAACAGACATGTCAGGATTGGTGAAAGTTCCTCTTTAAGGGCTCTTTCAGACGGCCATATGTCTGCTGTAGTTCTCTGATCCACATGTTTGCGGATCACTCAAATGCCTATTCATTTCAATTGGCTGTAGATTTTGCGGAATGTACACCGTGTGCATTAATCAAAGTTTATATTAATTTCCTTTTTTTTAAAAAAAAAAAAAAAAAACAGTCAAAACGGTCAAGACGAGATGGAACTTGTGTCAAGGCCTGTATCACCGCTAGAAATATTCACAAAAGGGTAAAAGTGGTAGTTGTAACGGGGAGCCGGCGGCGCGCTCCCTCCCTACAGCGCCACAAGTCTCCTGAGTCTGTTCAGGAGCGAGGACGTGGCCTGCGTCCTCGTCTCCATGGTGATAAGGAGGGAGGAGGAGTCGGCCACGGACGCGGCCGGCGTCCTCGTATCCCTAACAACCCAGGGGAGGGAAGGACCCGACGATGCACGCTTCACAAGCGCATCCGGCTTCCTCCATCCCCTGGACAACGAGCACCAGGGGAGCTGAGCGCCGACGCCCATGAGTCAGCGCACAGGTGAATTCACGTTTCTGATTTGGGTCACCTGACGCAGGTCGCCTGCTGGCCACAGGTTGCCTGTGATTGGTCTTTATACCTGTAACTTACAATTTGAACTCCTGTGACTCTGTGCTTCGACTTTTGGCTCCATCCTCGTTTCATCCTCTGGTACTTTGTTTCCTCTCGGCTTTGACCTCGGCTCGTGTGTTTGACTCTGCTTTAGCTCATTCCCCTGGTTTTTGATGTGACTTCCTGGTTTGACCTCAGCTTAGCGATATTCTTATATTGTGTGTGTTCTGTCTTTGTTTATTGTTTTCTCCCATTTTCCACCCCCTGTACGCCCCAGCACGTACCTAGGCTAGGTCCTGTCGAATAGTTGTACGCTGTTGCCTAGGACGGGCCGTGCAAGTAGGCAGGGTTAGTGGTGGGGTTGCGTTCAGGGCTGCACATTCCCCTGAACTGTAACAGTAGTGGTGGGAAAAAGAAGCCATACTTGTATATCCGACACCTCCAATTTCTAAATCCAGTGCTCGAATTGCGCCTGTAAGTATTAGTATGATTAATATATATATATATGCCAGGCCCCAGACACTGAATATACTTACCTCTGTTCCCGCTCCCTGTGCCACTCCTGGTCCCTGTACTGCTACTGCTGCTTTCTCCCCACGCCTGGATATAAACATCCGTTGTTGGGGAGGAGTAAGCAATGGCAGGTGGGGACGGGGGCAAGCCTTCCTAGCATCAACCGTCCAAACTATATTGTGTATGTATCTATATATAGTAAACACTGCTGACACTTTTGGGGCTCCTGCTGTATGGTCAGCCACATAAACTATACGCTACATTGCAATGTAGTGCACTGTTGCTCAATGGGTGTCTTGATGGTGTAAAAACCTTTTTTTTTTTTTTTAATTTCTCATAAATAGATCTGTTGACAGTCTAGTGGATGATGTGGAGCTGGGTTTATCACGTCCCCAAACCAAGAGCTGACCACAACTCGAGAAGAAAGAACTCCAATGTCTCCTGGACCCACTGTTTCACCTGCTCCCACACCACGATCCCACCCACTCCTCCTTTTGAAGAATTGGGTGACGAAAATAGAGTGAGGGCACCACTGAGACGTTCTCGGGCACAGCCAGTTTCCAGGCCATCCACACGAGATTTAATAGACACACATATTCTGGAGTACCTGAATCGCAATCGGAGTACTTGTATGGAGGACACAGTTATGCGTGACATGGTGCCATTTCTACAAAAGGTACCGGCCGATAAACAGAATGCATGTGTGTCTCTAGTTTGCATGCAGTCCTGGATATCTTCGCCCACCATCCTAACCCCACACATGTGCACCGATATTTGGAAGAAGTGCGGACGTGTCTTCATGATGAACCATCTTTCAGTGGTGACGCAAGGGCCCATCAGAGTTCTTCTTGACCTGCAGAAGGTGGATTATAACAATCCTCCACAGCATCACATTTTCCCAATGGGCAGTTTTACACGGAACTTATTTGATTTATGATTTGTGTCATGTACATACATATTTTTTTTTAAACTTTGGAAAAGTCTTATGTGATTTTTATTAAATAGGAGCAAGGTAGTCAGAAGTGTTCTTACTATGTCTCTGGGCCATGCACAGATTGTAATACATCTATACCCAAAGTGCTTTACAATTGAAACAAATGGGTTTTCTCATCAAAACCAGAGGGGAATTTTTACTGAAAACCACCCCGTTACATGAAATCACCCCGTTACGTTTTTGCTTTTCAAATTACCATACCTAAGGCCATTAACTTCAACAGTATCAACATTGGAAGCAATTTGAAACTCACAAATCCCATTTTAATTTTTTTATTTAAAAAAAAAACATACAAATGAGGTATTAGTCAGTATTTTCCTGAAAATGACAATAATGTGTTCTTCATGAATCTTTGGGGTTAAAATTTAGTTTCGCTCAAAAATTTAAGTTTAGGCACTTAATTTGATTATTTTTATGTCTGTATGTGATGGAGAACCAATTTAAGAAGTATTTGTTTTGAGGAAAATACCTTAGCTCGCAAGCCCACGTCAAGGGTCCTCATTGTCTTGTGAGTCCCTACACTAAACTAAACACAGGGAAACTATCTAAAATTTCAAATTTGAAACAAAATTTAGAATACCCAAACCCAGAATCAATTAACGATTTTGGCGAATTCGGTCCAACTGCCAAGATAATGCACCTTCTGAAGTAATGAAGTATTCCGCATAAAGATCTTCAATTGCAATTCCTGCAGGTCCAGATCTTTTTGCTAGATTTGGGTCCAAAACAACACTTGAAGGTGAGGAATGGACCACTTCAGGTTCAGCAGCTACATCATGAGCTCTGGTGAAGTTGTGTAATAGAACACATGCCTGTATCACCAGGGTCCTTGATCGAGAGTTGGTCGGCACTCCTTCTTAATGTTGGTGCTCAGTGGTAAAGTTAGTATCAGGGTTATATGGAAAGAACACGGCACTCAAATTGTTAGTGAAACTTCGTTAGTATTTATTTATCCATCCATAAGTTACAATGAATAGCCATGGGCCAATGTTTCGGTCTGTAACCCAGACCTTGTTCACGGCCTGCACGGCGTCCAGCGTCCAGATTGAATGGACGCTGGACGCCGTGCAGACCGTGAACAAGGTCTGGGTTACAGACTGAAACGTTGGCCCATGCCTTTTCATTGTAACTTATGGATGGATAAATAAATACTAACGAAGTTTCACTAACAATTTGAGTGCCGTGGTCTTTCCATATAACCCTGTATCACCAGGGTGATATTTTCGGGACTCATTTGCAATGACAACATGAACACTCTCCATTTATTGGTGAGTATTCCAAAAGCACATTCAACATATCATCTTGCTCGTGACAGACGATAATTGAATATGCGTTTACGGTCGTGTAAATCGTGGCAGGAAAAGGACCGCATTACATATGTAGACAAAGCAAAGCCCTCGTCTGCCACAATTACAAATGGCACTAAGCCGTTCGCCCCATTCTGGAAGAACTAAAGATGCGGGCGTCTCCAGTGCTTCCATAGGCCCCAATATCAACAATAATAAATCTGTAGTTACTGTCAACCAAGGCCCAGAAGCACAACAGAAAAATATTGTTTGAAATTATAATATCAAGACCCTGAGTGAAGACTAAGCACATTCCTTTTTTTGCGGACAGACACTATGGTCTGTAAAAACACGGATCCACAAAAAACGGAACACCTATGGAAACACATAAAACACATTGTTATTATGTGGACATGCACTACGGTCCACAAAATCACAGAACCGCATTTTTGCGGACCATAAAAGAAATACAGCCGTCTGAAAAAGCCCTAAAACTCTGACCTTTCTAACTTCAGTTAAACACAGAGGAGGTGTTTTAAGTGATCAATATAATTCTCTGTGTAAGTGTGTATACAGAGATAGCTGTCATTCACTGATTGTTTTACATGGGGTGGTCTTAATTTCAGAAAAAGGAGAGATATAAATGTATAAATTACTGGGTTCAATTATCAAACTGGTATAAAAGAGAACTGGCTTATTTGCCTATAGCAACCAATTATATTCAACCTTGCATTTTTGACAGCTCCTTTGGAAAATGAAAGATGGAATCTGATTGGTTGCTATGGGCAAATAAGTGAGTTCTTTACACCAGTTTGATAAATGATCCCATGTTTTGCTAAATCTTTTCCTAAAACTATAGACTGATAAGTAAAAGGGTAACAATGTTTTGAACTTTTGACTTTCAGGCTCTATATCTCACCATCTACTATAGCTTGGAATGTGAGACTACCATCATTTTATAGACAATCATCTATCTCATACATAAATTTGACTTGCAACTACTTAGCATATGATTAGTTATGCAGATTCTTGTCATGTAACTGCATTGTTACTGTTATAGTATTTTGGAAATACACCTTTTGGCTTGCAACAATTCCTGAATCCTTCTAGGCATGCTCTCGATCAGATTCAAGCATGTTTCGACCGAAATCTGTTCCCTGGTCTCTTCTACATGTTCCCAATGTTGATGTATACTGGTCAATTCTTGGGTACAAATACAGCTTTTTCTTCAACTCTACCACTAAGTGTTCAATTGGGTTGAGGTCTGAAGACTGTCGGGGCCAATTCTGCACCTCTAACTCATTGTCATCAAACCATTTCTTTGCCTATCTCGATGTATGCTTTAGGTTGATGTCCTGCTGGAATACTATGTTTAGACCCTTGGTACTCGAGTTTACGAAAAAAAGATTTTTCCAGCACCAGGAGCAAAACAGTAACAATGTAGTTACATGACAAGAATCTTCATAACTAATCATATGCTAAATAGTTGCAACTTAAGTCCAATTTCTGTATGAGATAGCCAAGATGATTGTCTATAAATTGGTAGTCTCATGTTCAAAGCTGTAGTGGATTGTGAGATATGGAGCCTGAAAGTCAAAAGTTTAAAGCATTGTTACCCTTTTGCTCGTCAGTGTAACATAGTAACATAGTTTGTAAGGCCGAAAAAAGACATCTGTCCATCCAGTTCGGCCTGTTTTCCTACAAGTTGATCCAGAGGAAAGCAAATAAAAACCCTGTGAGGTAGAAGCCAATTTTCCTCACTTTAGGGGGAAAAATTCCTTCCCGACTCCAATCAGGCACTCAGAATAACTCACTGGATCAACGACCCCTCTCTAGTAACTATATCCTGTAATATTATTACCCTCCAGAAATACATCCAGGCCCTTCTTGAACTCTTTTAGTGAACTTACCATCACCACCTCCTCAGGCAGAGAGTTCCATAGTCTCACTGCTCTTACCGTAAAGAATCCTCTTCTATGTTTATATACAAACCTTCTTTCCTCCAGACGCAGAGGATGTCCCCTCGTCAGTCACAGTCCTCGGGATAAATAGATGATGGGAGAGATCTCTGTACTGACCCCTGATATATTTATACGTAGTTATTAGATCTCCCCTCAGTCATCTTTTTTGTAAAGTGAATAACCCTAATTTTGATAATCTTTCTGGGTACTGTACCCAGTCCAGTTATTACTTTAGTTGCCCTCCTCTGAACCCTCTCCAGCTCTTCTATGTCTGCCTTGTTCACAGGAGCCGAGAACTGTACACAGTACTCCATGTGTGGTCTGACTAGTGATTTGTAAATTGGCAGGACTATGTTCTCATCACGGGCATCTATGCCCCTTTTGATGCAACCCATTATCTTATTGGCCTTGGCAGCAGCTGTCTGGCACTGGCTTCTACAGCTTAGTTTACTGTTCCCTAAAATTCCTACGTCCTTTTCCATGTCAGAGTTACCCAGTGCTTTACCATTTAGTATGTACTGGTGACTTGCATTATTCCTTCCCATATGCATAACCTTACATTTGTCAGTGTTAAACCTCATCTGCCACTTTTCTGACCAAGCCTCCAGTCTATCCAGATCCTGCTGTAGCAGTGCACTGTCCTCCTCTGTGTTAATTACTTTACACAGTTTAGTGTCATCTGCAAGTGTATATCAGTCTGCTCTATAACATGCTGCCTGCAGATTGCATTGCATTTTGTGGTGACAGAAACAAAACTTGCTTCACACTAAATGGCGAACACACTACTATAACAGATACTTTCACATGTTCCCCCTTTTAGTTCTTCATTTTGGTGAGCTATTATACTGCAGAAGTTATCCCTAACAATTAAACATCCCTGAGCTAGGTCCCTCTGCCATGATGAAAGCCTTTAAGGTGGGTCCTAAATACTTTCCAAGAAAGGCTGATTCCACAGTATTCACCCAATGCACCCATCTGTTGGTTTTCAACGGTTACATCTTGTACAATTATGTCTGTTGGGTTGTGGGACACATCATGACCACCTGGGTGGGGGGGGGGTTAGAGGTACAGAAATAACAATTGAAACATAGCATTTTCAGCAAGTTTAGTTTCCAGTGTCTTTAATTGTGTCATAGAAGCTAATTTTTGCTTGGAGGGGGTGACTCTCTCCTGCTGCTTCAGTGTTTCCCTTAGGCTCGATTTTCTCTAGAAACTGGATTTATGGATGTTTGGGGGGGACAGGGCGGGGAGTGAGAGCATCCTGTTTTAGTAAATCGGGGACGGCTATGTCTAGAATCGACCAAGCCCCTATTGATGCCAGTTATTTAAGCTCTATAAGGTATACAAGATATTAGGCAAGGGCAGTGTCTGACCATGCTCCACTCGCCCTGCAAAATTTTGCTAGCAGGGTGAGGAGAATGGAAAGTTTCCTTTTTAGATTAAATTCCCATTGGCTGTGTGTTATGGACAACCATGATTCTATTAAGCAGGAGATTATATTTTTCAGGGTTACAAATTATGGCTCTGCGTGAATTCATTATGTGTGGGATGCACTCAAGGCCTTCATTGAGGGGAGTCTTTGTTAGTGACATCTAAGTGAGGACTTATTTCTTCCATATCTGTTGGAGGTGCTTAACCTGTAGAAGACCTTCGCCTTACATGTACGGCACTGGTGGATGTGACTTAAGGACCAGCAGCGTACATTTACTGGAGGCTGATCGGGTGGGTGCAGAGGCTTTGCCTGCCCGCTCAGCGGCACAGACCCGACAGTCACTGACCCCCGGGCCCCTGCTGCATACACCGGCATGAATGAAAAAACCATATTAACCCGGATGACCACAGCATGCAGAGGGTGCAGGTTCTCTCCATGTCCCCATCGGGTCCCCATGCTGCAGACATCAGAGCTTGCCTTCTACGAAAGCCTGTGAGATCCAGTATAATGTTGTTCCTCCTTGATCTGTCCTCTAAGTCTGCCAACTTATGCTTAATGGCTACAATATCACCCTCTCCTGTATTATGGGCATCCACCAAGTTATTGTGGGCTGAGGTAAACTCCTCCATTTTTTTCTTCTAAATGTGCTGTTCTTTCTCCGATAGCGGCTATTTCAAAGAAGATAATGAAGACCAGAGCTCACTATTAAATGATTCTTTAAGGTCTGAAAGTAAGTCTTTGCCTCTATTGTAACAGGGGTAGCTTGTTCAGTAGGATTTGCCCTATTAATGTTCTCTTGTAAAGGTAAGGGTGAGGAAGAGTTCTCCTTATTGTAAATAGGTGACTTGCCTAGAGACTTGTCCGGGTTGTCTGGTGATGAGGAGCCGGAGGTTAAACAACACAACTTACACGCTGTGTTCTCCTGCTTGCCGGCGTCATCTTAGAAATTCGCAGGGCTGAAGAAGTTTGTAAGTTTCGCCGGAGTTTCTGTTTTTTTCTTGCCTCTGGTCATCTTTAGACTTGCCTTTCTGGTAAATTCAGCTGAGGAGCCAGTTGTAGGTGGTAAATTTTGCTTTGAATCACCCTTTGAGCCGCTTTAAAGACCGCTGCCGACGGAGCTACAGGGACATATGTGTGCTCCTGTGCGTGCCAAGCCACGCCCCCCTGAGGCTAGCCTTTAATGCCTGAAACGACTCTTTGGCTTGGGGGGACCAGTTTACCATTACAAACTTCTCACCGTTAGTTAGGTCTGTTAGGGGAGCTGCAATGGACTCAAATTTTTCACAAACCTCTGGTAGTACCCCGCGATGCCTAAGATGACCTGTTTTTTTTTTCAGAGGCCGGGGTCAGTTCTGAATGGCTTCCACCTTATTCAATTGGGGCTTAATCAGCCCCTGGCCGATAATGTATCCCAGGTAACTGGCTTCCTCTAATCCCAAGGCACATTTTTTGGGGTTGATAGTTAGCCCTGCATCGCTTATAGAGTCTAAGACTCTTTGTACCTTTTTTAAGTGACTCTGCCAATCTGCACTCTAAATGATCACATCGTCAAGATACCCGGTAGTGTATTCTCGATGTGGTCACAGGATTATATTCAATCTCTGGAAGGTAGCTGGAGCCCCATTTAACACAAATGGCATTGCCACATACTGAAATAGTCCCTCTGGAGTTAGAAATGTTGTTTTCTCTTTTGCTTCTGGGGTTAAAGGGATCTGCCAAGAACCTTTGGTAAGGTCTAACGTTGCAATGAACCTAGCACTCCCTAGACTTTCAATTAGTTTGTCAACCCTGGGCATGGGATATGCATCGAATTTTGAAATCTCACTAAGTTTCCTAAAATCATTTCAAAACCTCCAGGTCTCATTAGGTTTTGGGATTAAGACAATAGGACTGGCCCATTCACTCCTAGACTCTTCTATCACTTCCAACTCCAACATTCTCTTTATTTCCTCTGTCATAGCCTTCCTTTGGGCTTCTGGTATATGGTAGGATTTTAAGTTTACAATCTTTCTGGGTTCAGTGATAATCTGATGGCTAATCAGATGGGTTCATCCTGGAAGGTCAGAAAATGTCTCCCAATTTTGTTGCAAAAACTCTTTTGGCTCTTGTTGTTGTTCCCTCACAGAGTCTCACCCATTTTCACAGGGAGAATGGGGTGGGGTTCCTTCCCTCTGTTCTGGACTTCTGCCACTAAGGACTCCCTATCTTTCCAGGGTTTGAGAAGGTTAACATGATACACCTGGAAAGGCTTTCTTTTCCCTGGCTGATGCACTTTATAGTTAACATCACTTATTTTTTCCACTACTTCATATGGACCTTGCCATTTGGCGAGACACCTACTCTCCATGGTGGGGACTAATACTAGGACTCTATCACCAGGGTTGAAACTCCTGTTCCGTGCAGAGCGATTATATACCCTACTTTGGGAGGCATGGGCCTTCTTTATATGCTTTTTCACTAAGGGCATTACATTCTCAATGCATTCTTGCATGTGGGTTATATGTTCGATAACGCTTTTGAAAGGGGTAGTCTCTGTTTCCTAGGTTTCTAGAAGAAGGTGTCAAGAAGTCCCCGGGGGTGTTGGCCATAAACTTATTCAAATGGGGAAAACCCTGTGGAGGCTCGGGGTACTTCCCAGATCACAAACATGAGGTAGGGTAATAGGCAATCCCAATCTTGGCTGTCTCTCTACCACTTTCTTCAACATCTGTTTTAGCGTCTTATTAAATCTTTCGACTAAGCCATCAGTCTGCAGGTGATACACTGAAGTGTGTAATTGAGTAATTTTGAATAGCCTGCACAGATCCTTCATAAGCCCAAACATAAAGGGAGTTCCCTGATCAGTAAGGATCTCCTTGGGGACTCCAGTTCTAGAGAACATAAAAAATAACTCTCTGGCAATAGTTTTAGAGGCAGTGTTCCTTAGGGGGACAGCTTCAGGATAACGAGTGACATAGTTAACAACGACTAAAATATACTAATGCCCCCTAGCAGATTTTACTACCAGCCCCACGAGAGCCATAGCCACTCTCTCGAACGGAATCTCAATGATCGGTAGCGGTACCAGGGGACTCCGGAAATGAGACATGGGTGCACTCAATTTGCATACAGGGCAGGAGTCACAGTAATCTTTTACTTTTCGATAGAGAATTCTCTCCCGGTTTTTTTCCGTCCCCAAACGCCCTGCCAGAGCATGACTGTGGGCTAGGTCTAAGACTGTGCGTCAGTAATGTCGAGGCACCAAGAGCTGCTTAACAACCTCTCCATTACTCTGTTTAACTCGGTAAAAGAGATTATTATTCACAGAAAAATATGGAATTTGTTGATCAGCACCTGGTTCCTGAGGTACACCGTCACAGACCTTAACACCTTCTCGGGCATGTACAAGGGTGGGATCCCTTAATTGTGCAGTGCCAACATTTTTGCTAGATACCCTTAAATCAGACAGTACTGGACCAGAGAGGGAAGTTTCCTCCTCCCCTGTCAGTGTCAGGGAATTATTTTTTATCCCTTACTTCAATTGATTGTCTCTGTCCAAATTAGATTTTGAGTGAGTGCGTCGACGCTAAGAACTCCAGACCACACAGGATATTGTTGGTTTGAAATCCCAAACACTTCTCTTTATTTTCAGGAAGCACTGTCTCATTTTAATTCTCTGATTTAGGAGGGATTTAGGAGTGGTTATCAAATCACATGTATCTCCATACCCTACTATAATTGGATGTCCAGAGTATATAACCTTTTTTAGACATAGAGCATAAATTTATGAAATCACAAAACAGGATATATGTATACAATAGGTTTCTTTTGCATCTGCGCAGTCTTATTCAGGCGTTGGCTGACTAATATTCTCTTCGTCATTCAAAAGAGGAACTAGGTGCTTCTGTCTGAAGGCCTATCTTGCGTAAGCTTTTCCAAGCTAAAACAATCTTGTTATGTTATCTGGGTAAAGTGATTGTCAAATGCATAACATAAGATGTAGCAGATGAGATGTAACAGATTTCCATGTTTTTTATTATTGCTCACCTTCACAGTCCCCCCTAAAAACATTGAAATCTGTCCTCTATCTTTCCTAAAATTCAAACTCATGTTTCCTTTGAATGTCTGTAGATCTGAGCGGGAAGGGGATTGGGAGGCTTCACCAGTTTGAGACGAGTCTCCCCTTGCGAGGGACCCCCCCTTTGCAGCTGGACTTCTCAGATCGCCATTCATTCCCTCTGGTTGTCCCTCTCTCTCTCCCTCTCACCCAACCCACAGCTTGGCATTTGGCAACCTCACAAAACTCAAACTTAAAGGTCGCCACTTGGGTACTTGATGAATTGTACCAGAATGTGACTGTTCCCCTAGTAGCTATTCACCCATCCCGGGTGATCGCTACCTCTTGTGCCACACATATACAAACAAAACAGATTTGTAAAGGATAAAGGTATTCTTCATGATAACGGACTGGGAGGGTTCCACTTTCTTGCAGTGCGAAGCGTGTATCCAGGTAGGTTTCCTTTCAAGCTTCACTGAAGTCGGGGATACTAGAAGAACTTGGTATGGTCCTTCAAATCTGGGTTCTAGAGAATCTCTGACGTGTTTTTTCACCAGCACAAAGTCACCTGGTTGTAACTTGTGCGTCTCTTGGTCAGAGTCTGGATCTGGAATAGATGAGAACACTGCAGCATGGGTTATTTTCAATTCATTACATAAACTTACAACATATTTCACAAGATTATCATTCCCTGCACTTAATTGTTGTGGGTGGTACCTCCCCAGCCTGGGTGGGCCTAAGAACAACACCTCACAGGGAGTGAGGCCAGTGGGTTGTCTAGGTGTGTTTCTGATAGAATAAAGTGCAATGGGGCAAAATGTTGGGCCAGGGGAGAGAAGTTTCTTTACTAGCTTTCAGAATCTTATTCTTCAGAGTAGCGTTCATTCTTTCCACCTTTCCACTTGATTGTGGATGACAAGAATTGTGTAGGCCCAGGTCAGCTCCCACTAGCTTCCAAAGTTCTCTGGTTACGTCTGCAATGAAGGCCGATCCTTGGTCACTTTGGAATAATTTCTGGTATTCCGAATCTACAAACTACTTCAGTCAATAGTTTCTTTACAGTAGTTCTGGCAGTCATATTGCTGACTGGATAAGCTTCAGGCCATCCTGAAAACATGTCCACCACCACTAGAACATATTTGTATTTCCGCTCTTGGGTAATTCCATGTGGTCGATTTGGATCCTCTGGAATGGATATAACGGCTTGGCTAATGTTTCTTCGGTGTTGCTATCATTCCTCCTGGGTTACAAGTGTTGCATATTTCACAACTTCTTGAATAGTTGGTGGTTATTGTAGTAATTCCAGGTGCCAAATATATTTTGTTATCACATCATTCATTTGGTTCTTTCCTCTATGAGTAGTATCATGAGCCCATTGTACTACAGCTGGGTACAGTGCCCTTGGGTAAAGCACAATTTCTTGCCCTTTCTCCAGAATCCATCTTGTTGTAGTTCAGCTCCCTTTTCTTCCCATATTTTCCTTTCTTCTGGACTTACTTTGAGTTTGAAACTGTCTTAAAAGTGCAACTCCTGATTTGCACTCCTTGTTGCTGGGTCTTCTCTTCTTCTTCCTCTTTTTCCTTTCCGCTCTTGTCAGGATATATATATACCGACTCTGCTTTCTCTCGCACCCAAACATCCTCTTGCTTTGGCTGAAAAAGTGCTGCAGCCTGGCGGCCAAATCCGCTCTGTGATTTCCCTTTGACTCCTCTGTCTCTGTTCTGCTATGAGCCTTGACCTTCAAAACTGCTACTTGTTTTGGTAGCTCGAGAGTTTGCATCAACGTCTTGACAGCTTTATAGTTCTGATAGGCGTTCTACTAGCTGTCTGGAAACCTCGCAGGGCCCACTTCAGGCCAAAGTCATGTGTGATACCATATGCATAGGCTGAATCTGTATAGATGTTAGCAGTCTTTCCTTCCACAAGTATGCAAGCCTCAGCCAGAGCTTTTAGCTCAGCTTCTTGGGCCGACATGTGTGGAGGTAAGGAAGCAGCCTTCACGGTGTCTTGCAAAGTAACCACAGCAAATCCAGTGTGGAACCGTCCTTGATCATCTGCATATCTCGAGCCATCAGTGAAGAAAACATAATCCGGGTTATCCAGTTTTAGTTTCAGAGACAGTAGGCAAGATGGATTTCAGCTCCATTTGTTCGAGGCAATCATGGTCTATGTCATTTCTTTCCCGTGGATCTTCCCCCCTTGCGAGAGGAAGCAGAGTAGCGGGGTTCAGTATGATGCATCTCTTCAGAGTCACATTTTCTGGTAATAAAAGGGAGCATTGTAAACGGATGTTACGTTGCATAGAAAGATGTGGTTGTTGAGATTGTTTGAGGATTGCTTGAAGATCATGGGGAGCCAAAATGGTACAGGGTGTCCCAGAATGATGTCTTGAGTCTTTCAAGAAGAGCTTGCGCAGCTATAACAGCCTTGAGACAAGTGGGGCAGTCTGTGTAACAGGGTCAAGTTTGCAAGAATAGTATCCAAGAGGTCTCATAGAGTCACCATGTTCTGAGTGAGCACCCCAGAGGCATGACCAATGTGTTCACAGATGAAAGAGATTAAAGGGTCAGAGTAATTTGGAAGTCCTAATGCTGGTGCTTTCAAAATCAGTTGTTTAAGGTTGTCAAAACAATCCATAGCTTGTGGAGATAGTCTTTTAGTGGCCAGGATCTCTTGGAAAGAGTCATATAGTGGTTGCATGAGGGCAGATGCATTGGGGATCCCATTGCCGGCAGTAAGTAATTATTCCCAAAAATCCTTGAAGTTCTTTGAGATTACGCGGGTATGGAATATTTTCAATAGCTTTTTTTCTGATCATCAGTGAGATGTTTTGTTCCTTGTGAAATACAATGTCCAGGGAATATAACTTTTATACGACACCACTGGAGTTTGGATTGCGAAACTTTTAGAATTGATGTTTGCTAAATGTTGCGAGAAAACTGAATAGATTCGATTTGACAAAGGTGGAGATTAGGGGCACAAAGGAGAAGATCGTCTAGATATTGCAAGAGAGCAATTTCAGGATGCCTGTAAATCCATGGTTGGAGACAAGTTTGCAGAGCTTGGGTAAATTGATTGGGGGAATTCTGAGCGCCCTGGGGCATCCTCGTCCATGTATATTGAGCTCCTCGATAAGTAAAAGCAAAGAGGTATTGACCAGTCCTGATGTAAAGGGATGCCTGAAAAGGCTTTACTAAGATCAATTACTGTGAAGTATTAGCATGAGGAGGTATGGTACTGAGGAGGGTGTGAGGCATTAGGGGACAACGGGAGGTCTCCATTAATTGTAGCGGAATTCACAGCTTCGTAGGTCCTGTACCAGGCGATATTTGGGTGGTTCACTGGAGCGGATTTTTCTTTACAGGAAATAAAGGAGTATTTGCGGGGATACACATGAGATGAGTTACTCCTGCCTGTAGAAAGGTTTTGATTTGTCTTCTAGCGATCGTTCTTGACCTGCTTTTAGAGGATATTGGGGTAATCTTGGTACCGATGCTCCTTGTTTTTAAGAAAACTTGTACAGGTGTAACTGGTAAAAGGCCAATGTCATCTGGTCCTGAGGACCATAAAGTGGTTTGGAATTTGAGACAGGAATTCTGACGGGATGGATTCTTCAGGATTAGACACAAGGAAAGCAGGGATGCTTGGAAGGATGCATGTCAATTCGGGTGCAGGTTTAGATTCAAAATCCAAATACATGCCAGAAGAATCATATCTTATTGTAGCATTCATTTTCTGGAAAGGTCTGCTCCCAATAGATTAGTAGGACAGGTTGGGGAGACGAGGAGTCTAGACATCAGGCCATGTAAGCCAACTGGTACTGGATATGTCAGAACGGGTCTCTGTAGGATTTCCATCCACTCCTACACATGAAATGAAATCAGAAGAAAGTATGACATCTGGTGGAAGATCTTCTTTTTCAAAACTGATCTGGCTGCACCTGGTCCACGAGGAAAGGAAGTTCATGACCATTGATTGGGAGATTTACAGTTAGAACGGGTCCAGACTGACCTAAAACATTGCATGGAGTAGCATTGATAAAAATAGTAGACACAGGTTGCCAAAAATCCTATGGATGATTGGGGTTGAACCCAGCTTGTGAGGTTCTTGCTGATAGGCGTTTGGAGAGTACTCTTGAATTTGAGGATTAAGTATTGAATTTTGTGGTCCCATTTGTGCCATAGAAAGGGTTATTTACACGGGTTGCTTGAGGTCTGTCTTGTGGGAGTGGGAAGTATGGTTGATTTGGACTATAACGTTGTTTGTACATTTTGTGGATATAACTATGGATCATTAATGTTTAAATGAGGTCTGTTACGACAATTTTTCATAATGTGTCCAATCTTTTACAATAAAACAGACTCTGGTCTCCATTCTTTGTTTATTCGGAAACTGGGTTTGAGGATGTGCAAAAAGTTTGTAGTCGATATCCAGATTGTGGACCATTTTGCATAGATTGTGGATAAATCTTGCATCGGTTTGGTTATATAAAATTGGTTGAGGTGATGTCTTTGGTTGATCTTTCAGAGATTTCTTGTAGTATGGCCAGTTTGGTTCCAGATTTTTTTGTAGGTTGTTCTTCAGTTTCTGTGGTAGTTAATAAATTACCTTGAGCTTTAGCCAATTCGGAGGATCTGAGTGCTGGGCAAATCCACATAATTCTGGCCTGTAGTTTCAAAATATTGGCGGATGGGTTTTAGTAAACCTTTTACAAAGGAAGTAGCGAAGAGAATTTGGGTGGCTCTGTTATTCATATCAAATCCTTGATCTTGAATAAAGTTAGCATTCGATTGTAATATTTCTCCACAGTTTCAGACTTCCTGAGCAGAGTCGAAAATGTGATTGAAGATGTTGCTAGACGGTCTTTCGCCAAGCTTCAAGACGTCGGCAGAATTCTTCTCCTGAGGAATATGAATGGATATCATCTATATTTTCTTCGGTAACGTTGTCTTGATTGATTGCCAGAAGAGTGTCCAGCCTTTATACTGGCAACATTATAGAGGTCTTTCCAATTTGCTGAATATGGTCCTTTGTATTTGATCCAGGCTACGAAAAAAAGGCATAGGGTTTCTGTCCGGATCTGGCAACTGAATTATTAGGTTATGTACTTCAGAGGGGGTAAATGGGACATAAATTGGTGGCTTTATGGTAGTAGTAGTAGATTGTTGTGGTTGTTGTAACAACGGAGGGTGGTACCGTTCCGTTTGATCTTTATGTGAAGTTTGTGTGGGTCCAGGTTCTGATTGTGTGGTGTTTGATGGTGTTAATTCGATGAGTGGAGTGAGCCGTTGCCTTTGGTGTTGTTGATCCAGGAAACGTTGAGGAACTCTTGAATCAGAAAGAATTTTGGGTCGATTAACTTCCTGCCAACTTCTTTTAACAATCAGCAGTATAGAGGTCTTGTACTATAATCCGTATCTCATGCAGTGTCGGAACAGGTGAATGTTCAAGTATTGCAGTCAGAATAGAGTGAATGCAAGGGTATATTGGGAAACCAAATATTCCAGCGGAGATAAGAGGAATAGCCAATGAATGGTATTTCTGTTCTTGAGTAACTTCGAGTATGTTATTTATAGTTTGTTTTAGTAAACGCATGCAATCTTCATGATGTTCTTTGTGGTATGTCGGTGCTACTGCATGAATAATATAGCGACAGTTCAAATTACCTGCGAAGGTTAATTACTACTCAGATATGGAAGTGAGCACCCCAGAGTCCTATAATTTTGTCACATTCCATTTGAATGCGATCGCCACCTTGAGTTACAACTTGTTGGGCTATCCCACCAATACGTCTAAGATATGGGTTTGTAGGATTTACTATTGCCACTGTTGATTGTTGTACAAGATCTCCTATAGCTATGATGAGGGGAGTTTCAATGTTCCAGATTGAAGTAGTCAAAACAGGTGTGTTGAACTGAACTTTAGGTTGTTTTGAGGTTTTGCTTGAAGTTATGTGTTTCATCCTAGATCGCGGTGTGATAATTTTGTAAAAACTAGGAGTTCTAGTATCTTCTTCATCACTTCCCACTGTGTTCCATCCCTGTTCATAATCTTCTGTCTCATGATTTATTTGTCCAGATTGTGGTGTTTCTTTATAATAGGGAGTAGTGGGGAGAGGATCAAAATCCATCAAATTAATTTCCTGATCATCTTGTTGTTCTTCTGATTGTAGTTCTTCCTTTGAAACGTGTTCCTCCCCTGAAACTTCAATTTGTGGATCTTCAGGGCGTATCATCATAATTGGAGATACATCAGAAGTAGGTATATAATAGGCCCCTGAGGAAGTAAGCAAGGGGTATAATGGCTGTGAAGCATTGGGTCTTGGTTGTAATATGATCTGAGGTACAGTGACTTTAACATGAGGTCTTCTGTTAACAACATCAGCAACATGGGTAGAATATGAAGTACATGTATGCTTAGGTGTAGTGAGATGATCACTAGATAGATTGGGTACATTAAAATGAATACCCGTAGGGGGAGGTACCATGAGAGATTTACTGGAATTTGGTGTAGTAAAATGACTGCCAGTAACAGGGAGTGTGGGTGTATCAAAATGGCCACCAGGGGATTGTTCAAGGGTTGGTGCAGAAGGGGTAGTGTCATTCGAAATTGCATTTGAAGATAAACATGGTGGGGCAGGGTCTGGGCGTCCCTCCACAATCTACACAGTATTCAGTTGAGGGCGGGTTTTGTTGACCACAATTGGGACATTCCCAGCATTTGGGACCGTCGCCATTATAGGGCGATGGTGGCTGTTTCATAATACAATACATATACGCAGTTGTATTCCCTTTCTTATCTTTACATTCAACTTCCACAAAATGTTCTTTAGCAATCTCACAAGCTGTTCGATGCCAAGCCTGAGCCGCGAGGAGCAAACCATGATCTTGCAACATTCCTCTGTGCTCTTACAATGCTTTACTCCACATATGAACTTGTAACCTGCCTCTCTTATGCAGATTACATATTTTCATTAATTTTTTCACATCATTAACATGACTTTTCTCCTCTCTGTTTGTTATAAGCTGTATTGGACTTTCATATTTTCACATGGGGTCCTGGACCCGGAGCAGTGTGTAATCTTTTCATACTTATGTTATTCTTTTTTCCAATTCTCTCAGTTTGCACATGTGACTTTCCCTATTTCGTGCTTTGAGTGAGACAGAGCACACGACTGCACTGAGAGTCTTCCCTCCGGGTTAAGTGAAGGCTAGCCCTCCCCCCCGCTTAGCGAGGGAGAACTTATGAACCGCTGTGCTTTCACCGGAGTGTCACCAACTGTAATCTCAGGTGTCACCCACGCATATAAAAAAATAAGACAGATCAGGGCTCTCACTCCGGATCTGAATTGGATTACCCTATAATCCTAAACGGAAAGGGTAATTGGGAATTTGGGAAAGTTTTATCTAAACCAGTCTGAAATCCACAGGTTAATAACAGTGCAGCCGTTTTTCCTTACTCTAACACAGACTGATCTTTCCCTGCTGTCAAGGAGGCTAATCCTTATATCAATCCTGACAGGGCGTTCAGCAACCTGGGTCGTCTTTCCCTAGACTCTT
>ONZH01009400.1:0-25173 GCA_900303285.1 Rhinella marina
CTGTAGTATTGTAAAAAAATACACACACACAAGTATAAAACATTTTATTGAAATAAACACTCCCCAGACCCCTGTTTGACCATTTTATTAAAAAAAAAAAAAAAAAAAAAAAAGCTGGTCCGACGTAGTCCACCGAATCCAACGTAGTCCTCTGCATTCACGACCCTGAAAAATAGAAAACAAACACACAAACACAGACCTCTTACCTCTTCCTGCAGTGGGATAATAAACACAGCGATGTCACTGTACAGGGATAATAAACACAGTGATGTCACCGTACAGGGCTAATAAACACAGTGATGTCACTGTACAGGGATAATAAATCTCAGATCAACACATTGTGCCCCCATCAGACCTCAGATCAGCGTCTTGCGCCCCCATCAGACCTCAGATCAAACACAATGTGCCCCATCAGAGCTCAGGTCAGCGTCTTGTGCCCCCATCAGACCTCAGATCAGCGTCTTGTGTCCCCATCAGACCTCAGATCAGCGTCTTGTGCCCCCATCAGACCTCAGATCAGCGTCTTGTGCCCCCATCAGACCTCAGATCAACGTCTTGTGCCCCCATAAAACCTCAGATCAGCGTCTTGTGTCCTCATCAGACCTCAGATCAGCGTCTTGTGCCCCCATCAGACCTCAGGTCAGCGTCTTGTGCCCCCATCAGACCTCAGGTCAGGCATCTTGTGTCCCCATCAGACCTCAGATCAGCGTCTTGTGCCCCCATCAGACCTCAGATCAGCGTCTTGTGCCCCCATCAGACCTCAGATCAGCGTCTTGTGCCCCCATCAGACCTCAGATCAGCGTCTTGTGCCCCCATCAGACCTCAGATCAACACAATGTGCCCCCATCAAAGCTCAGGTCAGCGTCTTGTGGCTCTATCCGACCTCAGGTCAGCGTCTTGTGCCCCCATCAGAGCTCAGGTCAGCGTCTTGTGCCCCCATCAGACCTCAGGTCAGCGTCTTGTGCCCCCATCAGACCTCAGGTCAGCGTCTTGTGCCCCATCAGAAACAGCGTCTTGTGCCCCCATCAAGACCTCAGATTAACACAATGTGCCCCCATGTGCCCCCATCAGACCTCAGGTCAGCGTCTTGTGGCCCCCCCTCAGATCAACACAATGTGCCCCCATCAGATCTCAGGTCAGCGTCTTGTGCCCCCCTCAGACCTAAGATCAGCCCACCCAGCCACTTTAAAAAATCATACTTACCTGTTCTGGCCGCCGCTGTCCTCAGGTTCCCCGCTCCACTCTCTTGCCTGCCGGCGCTCACTATGACCTGACGCTGCGTCAGGTCATAGCGTCAGGTCATAGTGTGCGCCAGGGAAGAAGGTGGAGCGCGGAACCAGTGAGGACAGCGGCGGCCAGAACAGGTAAGTATGATTTTTTTTTTAAGTGGCTGGGACTTGGGTGGGCTGATCTGAGGGGGGCGCGGGGCCCCTGGCAGCGCGGCAGATATTAGAACATGGCAACCGCATCAAAGTGATGCGCACGCCATGTTCTAAGTATCGGACGGCAAGAAAACTCGGTATCGAGCTTCGGTACTACACTAGGTACCGAAACCGTACCGAGTTTTCGATATATCGTGCAACCCTAGTACAGGGCACGGTACAGGAGGCATGGTAAAAGACAAGGGCACAGTACAGGGCAGGGCGGCACGGTACAGGGCAGGGGGGGCACAATACAGGGCCGGGGCGACACGGTACAGAGCAGCACGGTACAGGGCAGGGGGGGCACAATACAGGGCAGGGGGGCACAATACAGGGCAGGGGGGGCACAATACAGGGCAGGGGGGGCACAATACAGGGCAGGGGGCACGGTACAGGGCAGGGAGGCACAATACAGGGCAGGGAGGCACAATACAGGGCACATGGGGCTCTGGAGCGGGGGCTTGAAATGATTGGTGGAGAAGCAGCTTCCGCCCTCTGCTTCTCCACCAATCAGATACGACATTACAACAGCGCAGAGGAGAGGTAGGAGAAAAACCTCTCTCCCCTCTCCTCTTTAGCGCTGCTGCCGCCCGCAAAACGAACCAGGGCCGCGCCGCCTGTGGCGATTGCGGTGCGGCCCTGAGGTATTAAAAAAATAAATAAAATTTCTTTATGGTTCTAGGGGGGGTCCACACCCGCTGGACCCCCCCTGTAGGTGCGCCCCTGATGCCAGTAGCCATCTTAGCTACTGGCATTACACTGTTGACTGGCCGGGTCACATGTCACCGGATGCCATAAAGCACCCGGTGACATGTGACCCGGCCATTGTTAGACAGGGAGAGCTGCTGCATGCAGGGACAGACAGTGTAGGGAGAGAAGCACGCTAGGCAGGGATAGAAATTGCTAAACAGAGACCCAAAAGCCCTTTTAAGGGCTATTAAATCTGGCACAAATCTACATTTTATTATTTTGGAGGACATTAAAGGTGATGAAAATAGCGCTAGGTGTCCTGCCATTAATGCCACAAGCACGGTAGGCAGGTATAGAAATCACTCAAAAAAGACCCAAAAGCCCTTTTAAGGGCTATTGTATCTGGCACAAAGCAATATTTTATTATTTTTGGGGTGTTTAAAGGTGGTGAAAATAGCACTAGGAGGCTTGCCATTAATGCCACAAGTGCTGCTGCTGCTGCTGCATGCTGTAGGATACTCTCTGTATAATATATACCTGACATACTTTGCTATAATTTCTGCTGTTAAGCCCGTAGTACTTCTTTTGCGTCTTGCTGTATAACATTTGCGTAGGGATAGAATTTCTATAGGCAGGGTTAGTATCATTGTTCAAAAGACACAAAAGTCCATTGTTAAATCCTTCTGCAGTTTTTTTTTTTTTTTGTGGCAAAAAACCCCCCAAGTGTGCGCTGTCAGTAACGCTAGGTGCACAGCGTATTACAACCGTCCAAAATTCTATGTAGCTGACATCCGTTGTTACATTTAATACCGATAATTTAGGCCGCAGTTCCTCATTTGCGTCTGCAGTTTAATTTGCCCAAGGAGGGAATTAAACTATAGGGATAGGATTTGGGTAGGTAGAAAGATTGTTTCTGTTCCAAAAAGACCAAAGTCCATTGTGAAATACGTCTGGTTTTTTTTTTGGGGTGGCAAAAAAAACCCAAGTGTGCGCTGTCAGTAACGCTAGGTGCACAGCGTATTACAACCGTTCAAAAGTCTATGTAGCTGACATCCGTTGTTACATTTAATACCGATAATCTAGGCCGCAGTTCCTCATTTGCGGCTGCTCTATAACGTTTGCGCATTCAGAATATTGGACATTCGTTTAAATTTTTCTGATCATACAGTTAATAAAAATCTGCAGTACTGTAGTTGTGACCAAGTTGCATATATACCATACAATATGCGCAAGGCGAGCACTAAGGGACGGGGAAGTGGGCGTGCTGCTGATGTGAAACTGTGCCTGCTGGCAGAGCCCAAGAAACAAAGTCATCCAAAACTCCTAGCTTCATGTCACAGTTTGCAGGGCGGCGCAAGACACAACTCTTGTCACCACACCAGTGCGAGCAGGTAGTTGGGTGGATTTCAGCTGATAATGCTTCCAGTTGGTTCAGCAACACCCCCTCTTCCACAAAGTCTAGTCTCAGTAGCCAAGAGTCTGGGCAACCGCATCCTCACCCTGATCCTCCTTCCTCCCACCATGCAGAGTCTGGGCAAAGAACTAATCCCACATTGGGATATTCTGAGGAGCTTTTTACATCACCGTTCCTTGGCTCGGGCCTCTCACCAAGGCCGCTTGAAGTGGGACATGAGGAGATATTGTGCCCTGATTCCCAACCTATTGAGCAAACACAGTCTGAAGAAGATGACGGTGGGGACCGGCAACTAGCATCTCACGAGGTGCATGATGATGATGAGACACAGTTGCCAATAAGTCAAGGGCAATTAGTGTCTCAAGAGGTTGTGGATGAGGATGAGATGCAGTTAAGTCAGGTTCTTGTCCGCTTACCATGTCAGGAGAAGGACCAGAGTGTGGATGTGGAAGAGGAGGTGGTGGACGATGAAATAGCTGACCCAACCTGGAAAGGTGGCAAGCCGAGCGAGGACAGCAGTACAGAGGGGGAGGGATCCGCAGCAGCGCAACAGGCTGGAAGAGGCAGTGGGGTGGCAAAAGGGAGAAGGCAGGCCACGCCAACCAGGCCCACAACTGTTCCTCGGAGCAGCCCCTTGCGGCAAGCTCTCTTGCCAAGAGTTAGGTGTTCCGCAGCCTGGCGTTTTTTTGAGGAAAGGGCTGACGATAAACAAACTGTAATTTGTAACCTGTGCCGTACCAAGATGAGCAGGGGCGTAAACACCAGCAACCTGACCACCACCAGCATGATCCGCCACATGTCAGCAAAGCACCCTAAAAGGTGGGCCGAACGCCTGGGTCCACGATCTGTGGCTGCAGGTCACACCATTGCCTCCTCTTCCCCTCTGTTACCTGCTGTCCAAGATGCAGGCCCAGATGCCTCCCGTCCTGCACCTGGACCTTCGCAGGAACCATCAGCCAGCACGTCCACTTCAATGTCCCAGCGCAGCGTTCAAATGTCCTTACCCCAGGCATTTGAACGTAAGCGCAAATACCCTGCCACCCACCCACAGGCCATAGCTCTAAACGCGCAACCTTCTAAATTGCTGGCCTTGGAAATGTTGACGTTTAGGCTGGTGGAAACCAAGGCTTTCCGCAACCTGATGGTGGCGGCTGCCCCTCGTTATGCAGTCCCCAGCCGCCACTATTTTTCCCGGTGTGCCATCCCTGCCTTACACCAGCATGTGTCCAGAAACATAACCCGTGCCCTGGTAATTTCTTCTTCAGTCTGCTCTTCAGCAGAATGTCACATCAAGAATATCATTTTTTCGACGGTCAGCTCGGCATTAGTGTGTCACACTTACATTTTTTGGACGGTCAGCTTGGCATCAGCGTGTCACACTTAAATTTTTTGGATGGTCAACTCGGCAGCAGAGTGTCACCCTTAAATTTTTGGGACGGTCAGCTCGGCAGCAGCGTGTCACCCTTAAATTTTTTCACGGTCTGCTCGTCAGTAGCGTGTCACCCTTAATTTTTTTTTTTTACGGTCTGCGAAGCAGCAGCATGTCACCCCTATTGTTTTGGGTGTCAGCAGCAGGCCATCAATGATACTTTTTCATGGGTGTCTCTGTCGCCCTCCTTTATGTGTAATAAAGGGTTTATTGGAGTGCCTGTTCCTTGTAATTTTTGGCAGCCCTTTCACTTGCAGTGCATAGGCTTTATGAGTGTCGGAGTCTCACAATTATACCACAATGTGAATGAGGCCCTCCTTTATGTGATATACCTGTTGTATGGAAGTGCCTCACCCGTGTAATTTTTGGCAGCACTTGTGCTTAACGTACAAGTAAATCAATGTTTCCTAACAATATTTCCTGTAAAATCGATGTTATCTTGGGTTTTTGGGGGTATTTTTGTCATTCCGTAAAAGTGGCGTAATAGTCGGCCATCATCTTTAAAGGGGTTTTTCGAGTTATATATATTGATGACCTATCCTCAGTATAGGTCATCAATATCAGATCAGCGCTGCCTCCTCTTCACTGTTTACATGCTGGCTGTAACAGGAATAGTGGTGAGTAAGGTGTAATAGACATGTATGGAAGCGATTCTTCCCCTAGAAATGAATGGGGCAGTTAGGTGTAATTACACCTACTCACCACTACCCCCGTTATGGCCAGCATGTAAACAGTGAAGGGGAGGCAGCGCTGATACGGCGCGCGTCTCCTCTACAAACAGCTGATCGGCGGGAGCGCCGGCCCCGCCCATCTGATATTGATGACCTATCCTAAGGAAGGAACTCGGAAAACCCCTTTAATAGCAGCGTCTTTGGTGTCCAAGATGCATCCAGACATCCTCCCCATGCTGTTCCCTAACCATTTCTGTGGTGTTTCCACCATTTTCTGACGTTTCCCTATGGACCAGACACCCTCCCCTCAACCGAGCAGGGGGTGCCTTGTCTTCTCCAATTGACTTCCATTATACTCGGGTGCTTGGCCGAGCACTCGAGCACCACCTAGTGTTCGGCCAGAGCACCCGAGCACCTGGACATCGGGGTGCTCGATCATCACTACTGACTGTGTAATGCAGATATATAAAATGGCTGCCTATGTTTAACATGACTGTGATGTACAATACATATAACATGGCTGTGTGTTCTCATGGTTATGTATGCATAACATGGTTGCCTATCTGTAGATGATGTATAACATGACTGTCTATCTATAGGTGATATATAAATTGCTTCCCATCCCTAGGTGATGTATAACACAGTTGCCTGTCTCTAGGTGAGGTATAAAATTACTGTCATGATTATTGATAAGGAAATCCAGGACTTCTGTAAACAAAAGTCTCTTGTCTCACAGACAGCAAAGTTTTAGGCCTCACAACTGTATATTTTGTCTGTGTCTGATCCGCATTTTCAGTCAGCATCCTTGTGCTGTCTGTATCCATGTGGCCAGGCTGTAAATCATATAACATGTCCTATTCTTGTCTGGACCGATGCATATTTTGCAGGATGCACACGGACCGTATCTATATTTTAACTGAACGTGAATTCATATCTGGACTCAAAACATTGCCCAAACATTTTAAACTACATCACCATTGTGATGCAAACCCACTAAGAATGATAGGCATTGACCGTGTATATCAATCTATTCGGGAGAGCGACTGGAAATGTCGCCTCGCCCAAAAAGAGACACGTTGGATCTATAAACTGGGTATGTTGTCTCCATTAGGCTTGAATGAATACAATAGCTTTGCGCCCTTCCTATACAGTAGATGAGTTTAATTGTTTTTTTTTTTTTTTTTTGTCCCCTACTGTATATTCTCTTCTGGGCTCCTCCTATTCATTTCACTTATCTTATTCCACTCTCATACCTTTTCATTGGACCTTTTTCTTCCTTTTTTCTTTCCCCTTTCTGACTGGGGTAGATATTGGAGGGTCTTTATTTTAATTTGTTTTTAATTTCATTTTTTCTTTGTTATATTCAGGGTGTGGATCTACGTTCATCTATAATTACTAATTGTTTTTTTATTTTTTTCAGTTTTAGGTTTTTAAAAGTCACTGACAATAAAGAGATACAGTATATATATTCACAGTATGATTCTTCATGTACCAATGGGTAGTGGACATGGATTGGATTTCTGCACATATACTAGAACTTTTAAGCCTACAACAGGATATAATCCCCCTTGCTTTCTGTATAGGAATGTACTTATGTCTATATACTGTAAAGGGATATAATCCCCCTTGTTTTTTGTATAATAATGTACTTAAGCCTAAACCTTGTATCGGGATATAATCCCCCTTTTCTTGCACAATGAGCACTTAGCACTTTTGGCACTGGGCACTTTGCACTCGCACTGCATGTTTTTTCATTATTAATTTTTAATTCTATTTTTGTTGGTTCACGTTTTCCACTTTTTTTACTTTAGGTTTTAATTATCCTATTTTTTATATATATATATATATATATATATATATATATATATATATATATATATATATTTTTCTTTGTATATAATGCATATCCAATGTGTGTGATTGTTGACACAAGATACACAATTTTATTACACACATTAATTAACTGATATCTTAGGTATATTTGTATGGTAACTAAACATCTTTGTATAGGTATGGAATTCCGTTCCGGTATTTTAGTGTAATAATTATGTCCACTTCCTTCATATGTATGTAATCCCGTTCCGTTTTCTAATGTAATAATCATGCCTATTTCCGTGTTTATGTTATTTTAAATCATGTGATTGCAGTCGATCATGTGATGAGCGATCCGCTTCCCTGTTCTCAGGTTTACTGTGTATTCATTTCCGATCATGTGATCATTGGATCGGGTATCGCGTGACCGTGACTGCCATCTTCTCGCGAGACTTGGTCTGCGCGCGGCCATGGCGGGCCCGGTACACGCAATCCCGGATCTGATGATGAGGTAACCTCTGTCACCTGTTATAGCATTATTTAAACCCTCTTGTGAACACTGTTCCTCACTTTTCTTTGTTACCCCTGACGAAGCCATACCGGCGAAACGCGTCGGGTGAACGGGGGACTACACCTGCAGACGCCTCTGTGATCATTTTGCTATAGCTGGTAACGTACTGCCATGATTATTTGTGCCCCTTTTTTGACCTCTATTCTTCTGGTAAATCTGTGTGGTTACCCTTTTGTAATTTTATATAAGAGCTTCGGGGACAATATTCTTTGTTATGGCATTTTTTTGGTGTGGCCTGTTAACAATTATATGCCCACTGTACGTTTTACGGCCTATGTTATTTATTTTGGGCCTAGATGCAGGTGTACAGTCCCCCCTAAAGTGGGGCTTATTGCCTTTTTATCCTTTGTCTCCTATACACATGGACTCCTCCATTTTAGTGGTGTAATTTTAGTATTTAATAAAGAATTATCAGTTTGCTATAGAATTGAGTTGGTTTTCCATTGGGGCATTATACAGCTCTTTTTGTAGGTTGTAGTGAGTTCGGCCGAGCATGCTCGCTCAACACTAGTAAGGTTTTGTTTTCTCTCTCTCTCTTAGTTATCTGCTTATTTTTCCTAAATTTTTATTTTCTCTTATCTTGGATGACATTTTGGGACTTTGGAACCAATTTATCAAGTTACAATAGCTTCAACATACAATGGTCATCCTGGAACCAATTAATATTGTAACTTGAGGGACCACTATATGTTCTGCAATGTGTCATTAGTATATAATATGGGTAAGTATTTTTTAATAATACCCACTACCTTTTCATATTGTTGGCTGTAAGGAATAGACATAGTGAAATCGAAGCTGGAACCTGGAAGGGGCAGATGAAGGACTGGTTCAGAGACCTAAGCAGAACTATGTATGGTAACTACTATATACTGTAGAGTGAGAGTAACTTGTTGTTTTGTTGTTTAGTTACCAAATGGTCTTGGGAGTAACTTTATATTGAAGTTTTGTAATGTAAGTAACTGTAACTCGTATCGTGTACAAGTCTGTCTGTATTTATTTCTTTGTTGTTCATCTCTCTCTCTCTCTCTGTATATATATATATATATATATATATATATATATATATATATATATATACCGATCATTCATACTAATTGTTATATCAATATTTCCACACTGTACATACAATATACCTATTTTTTCATAATCTCTCTTGTGTCTCATTTATTAACCCCAACTTAAAGAATCAGACCCAGTAAGAGGGTATATTATAATATAATATAATATATATTTATATATAATAATTTCTTACAAATGTGTGAGGAAGCATTCTGTAAATCAGTCATACAATATAGTACAATAAAAGATTTAAATATTACAAGTATGTTAGCGAACATTTGGAACAGTTTCTATATTCGTAGGGTTAAAACGAACACACGTTACTTCAGCAAATATAATTTATGTCATTCAGAAAAAAATGTCTCCTTATTAGTTCTAACTAATGCAATTAAGTTGTCACTATACAAGAGATTCCACTATTCACGTTTAATCCACCTCCACCTTCATAAAATCTAATATAATGTGTCAGCATTTTTCAAAGAAAAAACTGTAAAACAATAATTACAGAAGTATGTCCAATAGAAACAACCATGAAGCTGATTAGCCCCTCTAATATTATCACAAAGAAGTTACCTGACAAGAAAACTGACAAATTATACTCCATATGAATGTCTTTTATAATTGCTCTTTTTCTGTCTACAGAATCATTGCTGCCCTTTGTCACACAAGGACTTGTTCACTAACAGTAAGAGAGAGCAAGCTTGACAGTTTCTTTGGTTATTCCCCCGAGTTCTCCTCTAAAGCTTGCAGAAGAACACTTTTCCATTATATAAAAGATTAATATGGCTGGTTATATATATGGGAACTAGCTGACTACACTCCCTGATGGAATGCAAGTGCTTTGTTACAAAACCACAGCCGTAAAAATGAAATGCTAATATAATTAACATAAAATAATAATTTTGCATATAATATTTATATAATCACTTGCTTCTTTCATGATCTACATTCTAATCATCCAGATAAGGTACAGATAAAGCTTTTGTAAATAAAGATGCAAAATGCAGTTATGTTATGAGCAATGGGGCTCTCTGTTGCTTCATGTTCACATACTACTGTACTGAACAGTTGCCATGAATCTGAAACTAAGTTTGGTTATCGCCTAGTTTTGCCTGGTTGATTAGGGCGGAGTTGCTGATTGTCTAGTCTTAATATTTTGGTTTTACTCCATTCTGTTTTCTGAGGATTGCATTTACTAGGGGGATTCCCTTACAGATGTTGTATACATGTTCTGTATTCTGGGATCTCTAGCTCTAAAATTGTATGTTGTTTTAGTCTAGCATGTTTTTTGTGTATTATGAGATCTGCAGTTCAATAGTTTGTCTTGCCATGTTTGGGATTAGTCTATTGCTATGCTGTGTTGTCCTGGCTGATTTTCTGAATTCAGATAGTGTCAGTTAATTATTGCTCTACTTCTGTTCACTGTCAATTATCCACTATCTGCCACTGTGCAAGTATGCTATACACCTGTTATGCACTTCAATGCTGGATTTATCTACTCCTACTGTGGCTTTCATCATTTGGTTCTTGTCATATGTACATGGGTGACTTTGTTTTAGCGTCTTTTCTGCCTGTATGGATACATGCTTAATATCATATAATTGTTATATTGACTCTCCATTCTGGTGCAGTTCAGTTCTACTGTAAGTTCTGGATGTATCTTCGCACCTAAAGTTATCATTAGTACTTGGGAAAGGTGACAGCTATAGGTGAAGCCCTCTTCTATGGTATTGTGCACAATCTCCTTCTTTATAATGTGTCGGTAGAAGAAAGGTGGAATACAATAGTTGCTATTTTCTATTAGTAGCCTTTTTATGTAGCTCTCATTAACCATAAACCTCATCCTGACCTTTAATTGTAAGAAAATGGTGATGTCAGAAATATAGGGACATACTTGATACTACAATCCTAATAAGACTGTCAACTCTGTGAAAGATACATGTAGTGTACAAGGACTCACACGGACATAGTTGGTTAACTATACATTTGTGATGGAATAGAAGAGATACACGTAACTTGTCTAGCACACTGCGGACCCACTGCCAGACTTGGTGCTAGCTTCACAGTTCAGCAAGAGCTGCCAAAGTGCTTGCAGCAACCCTTTAACTACAGGGGCTCCACCTATAGCAGAATAGCCACCCAGATAAGGGTGATCCGAATCAGGAACCTAAGTAGATAAAAAAGTATTCCGGTTTTAATGATTACGTTTATTTATCTAGAGAATATGTTGTTGAACAATTTTCTAACATACAACTATTTAAAATGTTGCTTGTGGGCCTATATTATATTCCATACAGTATACTCTCCCTAAAGAAAAAAAATGGTATGGCCAATTTTGTTCCAGTAAAATGCATTCATTGGATAGCTGGATAGTACTAAACATGACATCAATCATGTGAGCTTTCATGTGACCCTCACCAGTATTTTGTGACTTGACTTTCATTTAGCTTTCCAGGTATCTAACAGTTGAATAGTAGTGTATTGAGAAGCAGAGCATGTATAGGATATACTCTACTACTGCCTGCAGCAGCATCTCATAATTATTGTCAGTATCTGTGTAGAAACAATCTGTGTGTGTGTTTTTTTAACACTAAAGTTTATTAATAACATAGCAAGAACATTTCCCCTAAAGACAGGCAACCATTTTACAATATCACTTATTGTCAGGCGGCCATTTTACTGATCACCTAGAAAGCCTAGCAGCCATGTAAATACACATAGTAATGCAGTTACTGTAATAACCACAATAAACATAATTCTTCCAACACTAGTTTGCATATCACATGGCTGTGTCCTATGTGTTGACCCTGCAAATAATATATATCATGTGAAAAGTGTCACATGACTGATGCAATGTTTCAGTTAGGCCATGGCTACATTACACGGGGACTGATGCATGGACTATACCATTCTACCGCATATAAGGGTCAACTGATATAAGAAAGGTATCTACGTGGGATATTAAATATATATTTATTAGAATCTTCAACATTGCTCTGGAATACTCCACCCCCAAAAATTAGGTTAAATCACAACATACACAGTTTTAGGCGCTCCCAAAAAGCACATCTTTTTAGGGTGGCCAATCAAATCACCCGGTTCAAACCCCTCTCCATAGATAGCCCATTTATCTATGGAGAGGGGTTATCTACCAAACTCTCCATTGCACCCATGCACCCAAGCACTACAGATATCAGATGATAATTGGCTCATGCAGCTTTATATCTACTCCCTTATTTTGCCAAGATGGCTGGACCATTGTACAGAACAACCACTTTTACCTTTGTGTCACCCTTATCTTCTCATAGATTGTATGCTCCTACTAGTAGGGCCATCATTCCTCTTGTTCTAATTAGTGACTTGTCTGTTGCTATGGTATTTATGACTGTTTGTACATGAACTGGGGTTTCCCTTTAAGCCTAAGTAGTTGCTGCAGGTAGCAATAAATCCTATCTTGCCTATTCTTTTTGGAAATTGTTCTGGGCTCTTTGGTTACCATTCGTATTATCCATCTCTTCAATTTGTCATCAATTTTCCTCTTGTGGCCACGTCCAGGGAGGTTGGCTACAGCTTTGTAGACCTCAAACTTCCAAATAATATGTGCCAATTTAGTAATAGGAACATTAAACTGTTTGGATATGATCTTATAGCCTTTACCTTTAACATGTTTGTCTATAATTTTCTTTCTAATTTCCTGAAACAACTCTCTCCTTAGCTTTTTTTGGTCTATGTTCAGTATGGTTCACACCATGATACCAAACAGCCCAGTGACTACTTCTCACCTTTCAAATAGGCTAACTGATTACAAGTCACAAGATTACTAGACATCTGTGATGCTAATTACAGGACACGCCTTAGTTTAACATGTCCCTATGGTCAAATTATTTTCAATATTTTCTAGTGTCGCTGCAATTTAGGACAAGTCCCAAATTAGGAGACTTCACTCTCTTGTCTATGGGATTCAAATTATGTTAATACGTTTTCCCCAGGTGCCAGGGGATGTGGCCGGCCTAAGAATCGAATACCCAGACAACAATCTGCTGGTCAAACGATTCTCTCTTGAGCTACGCCCAGAGAGCCAATTTTATTAGATGTACATGGTGGATTTAGCCACCCCCTTTAGCCAACAATTTTAATATATCCAATCACAATCATACAAGTATACATTAAACGACTAATCAAAAAATGGTAATAGCGGCTAATGACACGTACACACAAATGCATTACTCAGCTATCTTGAAAATTCCATGTCCATATATATCAAGTTCTGCAAGTTCCTCTTTTCACATGGACTAGCTAGCTTCCTATAGAAATATCAAATGATCGTAAATCATTTTTATTTTAAGCATAAAGTGGCATCTAATGGAGATTAATAAAGAAGATGGTGACTATTTGATAATGAAATACAACTTAGCACAATTTTGTTCATCAACTACTTAATTTCTTTCACATTTTCCTCCTCTTGAACATAACTTGCTAATTGTCCAAAGAGTGTTTCCTAATTTACTATATTCAGTTTAAACCAGGGCCTATTGGCTATCCATTAACTGAGGTGTATCCTTCAGGACAGACCCTACATAACCAATGCAGATCTTATATCTGTTCTCCGCTAGGGAGGAGAAGGAGACACAAGTAAATAAGTGTTTTCCTCCTCTTGAACAAAGCCTGCTTAGGTATCCAGAGTATTCCCCCCAATGACTACATTCTGACTGGATTCCCCAGATCAGGGCTAATAAGCCATTCATCATCTATGGTAGACTCCACTGGACACTCTCCTTGCACTTTCCTTTAAGTTATTCCCTAGAGAGGCTTAGGGGCACAGTTAGAAGTGAGGCAAATGTCCTATAATCATCAGAGTTCAAAGTTATCATGTCTAGGCTTCCATAGTTATCAGCTGAATCGTCAGGTTCAGTACTCGCAGGTTGCATTGATGTGTATATATATATATTCCTTCTTGTAGGTTCTCCATGATTCACTTTCAGTATACAGGTTGTTATTACAGTTGGGTTATGATTAGTGATGAGCGATCCGAAGTGGCAATATTCGGGATTCGCACGAATATTGCCCGCTTCGGCTCGGCTCGGCATCCCGAGCCAGTGCGGACTCGTGATGATTCGTGCGTCACTGCCAGTTTGAAATGCCCGTTTTTTTCAGCCAATCAGCATCAAAGGGAAGCCTGTGGGAACGCCTGCTGTGATGTACCATCCCCTATACCTCCCCAGCAGTGATTGGCTGGCAGTGACATGTGACCTAAATTTGCATAAGGTAGGGACCTGCAGCGTCAGTCTCATTGTGCTTTTGGGAAGGAGAAAAGACAGACAGAGACAGTGTTAGCTCGTGTAGTGTGTGCAGCAAGCAGTTAGGAGTTAGGATAGGAAGCCTCAACAGTCTTTTTTAAAGACTATTTATACTCTAAAAAACAGTATACAGTATATACTGTAAGCCTGTATTCTGTGTAGGAATAGGAAGCCACAATAGTCTTTTAAAAACCAATTGATTCTCTGAAGAAAACTATACAGTACATGCTGTAAGCCTGCATTCTGTGCAGAGCTGTGCCTGGTACATCTTGTCCAGCCACATAGATCAAACTATACATATCTAAACAGATATATTCCTGTGCATGACTGTGCAGTGACTAGTGAATACATTTCATCAGCATGCTGTATACCTAAGAGTCTATAGATACCGTATTGATCTGTGGATTCCTGTTTTATTTGCGCAAACTGCGTACATCTTTTTTTGGATAGGTCTGAAAATAATCGTACCTGCATATCTATCTACATTGTCCGTTTAATTTCACTGATCCGTAATACACGCTGCAGTGACTAGTGAATACATTTCATCAGCCTGCTATATACCTCAGAGTCTATAGATACCGTATTGATCTGTGGATTCCCGTTTTATTTGCGCAAACTGCGTACATCTTTTTTTGGATAGGTCTGAAAATAATCGTACCTGCATATCTATCTACATTGTCCGTTTAATTTCACTGATCCGTAATACACGGTGCAGTGACTAGTGAATACATTTCATCAGCCTGCTATATACCTCAGAGTCTATAGATACCGTATTGATCTGTGGATTCCCGTTTTATTTGCGCAAACTGCGTACATCTTTCTTTGGATAGGTCTGAAAATAATCGTACCTGCATATCTATCTACATTGTCCGTTTAATTTCACTGATCCGTAATACATGGTGCAGTGACTAGTGAATACATTTCATCAGCGTGCTATATACCTCAGAGTCTATAGATACCGTATTGATCTGTGGATTCCCGTTTTATTTGCGCAAACTGCGTACATCGTTTTTTGGATAGGTCTGAAAATAATCGTACCTGCATATCTATCTACATTGTCCGTTTAATTTCACTGATCCGTAATACACGGTGCAGTGACTAGTGAATACATTTCATCAGCCTGCTATATACCTCAGAGTCTATAGATACCGTATTGATCTGTGGATTCCCGTTTTATTTGCGCAAACTGCGTACATCTTTTTTTGGATAGGTCTGAAAATAATCGTACCTGCATATCTATCTACATTGTCAGTTTAATTTCACTGATCCGTAATACACGGTGCAGTGACTAGTGAATACATTTCATCAGCCTGCTATATACCTCAGAGTCTATAGATACCGTATTGATCCTTGACAATTATAATAATATAATACTGCTACTGTGCACATGGAGAACCCCAGGGTCAGGGGGAGAGGGGGAAGAGCTGGGAGAGGTGGAAGAGGTGGTCGTGGAGGGAGAGGTGGGAATCGTGGTGGTGCAGTGGTCAGCGGTGATGACCGTGGTGTGCGTGGTGACACAGTGCCGGCTGCTGTGGGTACAGTGGAAACACGTAAGGTCAGGGTGCCTGGTCAACTCCAGAAGTTGGTAGGGCAGCGTCCTACAACTCTGACAGACCCCAAACAACAACAGGAGGTGTTTCAGTGGATTGCAGAGAGCACATCCAGCCACGTTTCGTCTGCCCCCTCATCCAGCCAGTCGACTTCTCTGAGCCAGGGTGTCTGTCCTCCAACTCGCCCTCCTTCTCCCCAGCCAGAACCCTCTAGGGGTATGTCCCATGGACAAAATTTATCCATGGAACTCTTCAGCCACCTTTTCCCTGATGTGCCAGTGGACGAGCTGCTATGCCCTGATTCTCAGGACCTTTTGCAGTCTCCGGGTTATGAGAGTGGGGAGTTAGCAGTGGCGTCTGAGGAGCTGGTGGAAGATGACGACGAGACACTGTTGTCGGAGGTAGTTGTCAGGGACGTCACTGTGGAGTCTGAGGAAGACATGGGGGATGATGAGGGGACAGATCCTACTTGGATGGATGAGGCAACTGGAGGCATTGGTTCAGACTGTGAGACGACATCAGCACCACAAGCTGTTAAGAGAGCCAGAGGGATGCGACGAAGGAGAAGCCAGGGCCGAGTCACTACTTCCCCAAGTGCTCCTAGAGGTCACGCTCCAGCCCGTACTATGCGCCACTCCTTAGTTTGGGAGTACTTTAAGGATGATGAGGCCGATCCACGTTTGGCGGTGTGCAAGCTGTGCCACACGTCAATGAGCAGGCATTCAAAACGCAACAACCTGACCACTAGTAGCCTGCGCAAACATTTGGAGAGAAAACACCCCACCAAATGGTTTGCACTTCTGTCAGCTGGTGACGTTGACACAGTTAGTCCAGCAACTGTGTCTCGTCCAAGCCAGGAGTTTGCAGCCTCCAGCCCCGAAAGGACCCCTCCAGCTCCATCTCCCTCACTCTCCTCCACTCATGTTTCCCAGTACGGCGTTCAACTGTCTCTACCGCAGACATTTGAACGCAAGCGCAAGTACGCAGCCACCCACCCCCATGCGCAAGCTCTAAATGTGCACATCGCCAAGCTGATTAGTTTGGAAATGTTGCCGTACAGGCTTGTGGAGACAGAATCCTTCCGCAACCTTATGGAGGCGGCAGCCCCTCGTTACTCTGTCCCCAGCCGACACTATTTTGCCCGATGTGCCGTCCCCGCCCTGCACCGGCATGTGTCTGAGAACTTCGCCCACGCTCTCAAAAATGCGGTTTGTGGTAAAGTCCACATGACCACAGATACGTGGACGAGTACCGGTGGCCAGGGACATTACATCTCCCTCACGGCACATTGGGTCAATCTGGTGGAGGCTGGGGCAGAGACCGATTGTGAGGCTGCACATGTGCTACCCACACCACGAATTGCGGGACATAGTTCCGTCTGTGTGTCTCCGGCACATTATGCCTCCACCTCCTCCTCCACCTCCTCCAACGTGGCAGTGATGCCCCAATCGTCAAGTCTCATTTTCTCGATGGCCAGTTTCAGCACTGTGGTAGGGAAGCGGCAGCAGGCAGTCCTGAAACTGCTGAGCCTGGGGATAAGAGGCACACGGCTGAAGAGCTCTTACAGGGCATCAGGGGGCAGACCAATGTGTGGCTGGTGCAGCTGAACCTTCAGCCAGGAATGGTGGTCTGCGATAATGGGCGTAACCTGGTGGCGGCTCTGCATCTTGGTGGGCTGACTCACGTGCCATGCATGGCCCACGTGCTCAACTTGGTGGTCCAGCGGTTCCTCAAGACCTACCCCCAGTTGAGTGAGTTGCTCACCAAGGTGCGGCGCATATGCGCCAATTTTCGCAAGTCCCTCACCGATGCCGCGACCCTCAGGACTGTGCAAGGGCTGCTACAACTCCCTGTTCACCGGCTGCTGTGTGACGTTCCCACGTGTTGGAATTCGACGTTACACATGCTAGCCAGGGTGTACCAACAACGCAGGGCAGTTGTAGACTGCCAGCTGATCCCCCGAGGTGGTAGTCAGGCCAGTCAGCTTCCTCATGTGTATGCTGAGGAGTGGACATGGATGGCTGGCATCTGCCAGGTCTTAGGTCCCTTTGAGGAGGCAACAGAGATGGTCAGTGGTGATGCACACATCATCAGTGTCACCATCCCTCTGTTGTGCCTCATCCAGAACTCCTTGAGGAACCTAAGATCTGAGGATTCAGCAGTGTCACAGGAGGTGGGGGAAGACAGTGACATTGAGAGCACCCTGTTGTCAGTTTCTCAGCGCGAAACTGAGGAGGAGGAGGAGGAGGCTGAGGAGGAGGAAGAAACTCTTGGGCACCATGCATCAGGGGGTGATTCCATGCTACCTGTTGAGCGGGTATGAGCTGAGGAGGATGAATTGGGGTCAGAGGAAGGGGGGGAGGAGGAGATGGAGAGTCCGCTAAGTGAGGAGGCTGAAGGCTTGCGTGTTGGCACAGTAGGGCACATGGCAGATTTTATGCTTGGCTGTCTTTGTCGTGATCCCCGGGTCAAGAGGATACTGTCCACCAATGACTATTGGGTGTACACCCTCCTTGACCCACGTTACAAGGACAACTTTGCCCAACTTATACCCGCGGAGGAAAGGAGCACCCGAGTCACTTTCTATCACAAGGCCCTGGTTCAGAAACTGCTACAGGCCTTTCCAGACCAGTCGAGCAACAGGGGGCGGACTGCAGTGGCTGAAGTTGGAGAGGAGAGGAGGGGGAAAGTCAGTGTAGCGCCAAGGGCAGGGGTACACTATTCCATGCTTTTGCCAAGTTTCTTAAACCCCAGCAAGACAGTACGACACAGCCACAGGGCAGGCAGAGCAGGGCGGAACAGTACCGCAAGATGGTGAGGGAGTATGTCGCGGACCAGACCAACGTCCTGACCGATAACTCCATGCCATATAATTACTGGCTGGCCAAGCTGGACAGGTGGCCAGAACTTGCGTAGTACGCTCTTGAGGTGCTTGCCTGCCCAGCTGCAAGTGTACTGTCTGAAAGGGTTTTTAGTGCCGCCGGGGGTATCATTACGGACAAACGGACGCGCCTGTCCACCGACAACGCCGACATCCTCACGTTCATCAAGATGAACAGGTCATGGATATCCCCCCAGTTCTCATCCCCACCTCAGGCTACCTCCTAAATTGCTTGCTTTCGTCCTCCTCCTCCTCCTCTTCATCTGAGTTGCATATGCAACAATTTTTCAGGAAAGTCATCGCGCTTTCTACTAACAATTTTTCAGGAAAGTCATCTGTCTTTCCAATAACAATTTTTCAGGAAAGTCATTGCGCTTTCTAAAAACAATTTTTCTGAAAAGTCATCGAGCTTTCAAAAAAAAAATTTTCTGGAAAGTCATCCGGCTTTCTAAAAACAATTTTTAAGGAGTCATGCGGCTTTGTAACCAATTTTTTTTATGAAAGGCCATGGGGTTCTATACACACAGTGCTGATGGAAGCCCATCAGCCTTTCTAAACACAATGCCCACTGCCTCTCCCAAGCGGTTGTGGTGCTGATGTTGCCTCACACTTAAAATTGATCTCTTCCTGTGCCTGATCCACCCAAGTTGAATCTGTCCCATCATGAGAAAGTCCCCCCAAGGAGTCCCCACTGTAACTTGCTTCCCATACAACTACCTCACCCCCCGACACCTGTGTCTCGCCATTGTCCACCACCTCCTCAGACAACACTGGTAAATCCCCACTGTCAGCACACGGAGACTGCAAAAGGTCTTGCGAATTGGGGCAGAGAATGTTCTGGGGTAGCACATCAGAGAAGGGGTGACTATGGGGTTCCAGGGAGTACGTGACCACATGCAATCTCCATCTAAAAAGTCATACTGAGGCTCACCACCATGCTTTGCACTGCAATCTTATTACTGAGGCTCACCACCATGCTTTACACTGCAATCTTATTGAAAGACAGACAATCAGGGGTTCACCGCCAGGTTGTCAGGCAGCATTTTTAAGTGGGTCACCATTACCGTGTCCCTGAAAATTGCCTTGGGATCATCCCCAGACTATTGGCCAGATTTAGACAAAATGGTGCAATTAGGGAGCCTCAAAGGCATCCCTACATGCTGCCCCTGGTGTTTCCTATGCATTTCCAAGGTGTTTCCATCATTTTCTGAGGTTTTCACATGTTGGGGCAAACTTGACTGTGCAGAACCTTTAGCCCCTGCAAAAATATTAGTGTCTCCCATAGACTTTAATGGGATTCGTAATTCGGCCCGAACCCACGAATCCCGCGAAAAATTCGGGCCGAATTCCGAATCCCTGTATCTTTTAGGATTCGCTCAACTCTAGTTATGATGTTAACATCTTCTTTCTGACCTTACTGTCAATTTAATCAGAAATAACAAATTTAATATCCTTTTACAAAGAGAGCATCAACCATCAACCTATCATTTTACTTAACTAAATCAGTTACTTGAGTTCAATCAACACAGCAAATCAGTTTAATCAGTGGACAATTCTTTCTTAGAATTAGCGGCTCTATAAATCTCCCTTAACCTCTTAGCATGTTCCACATCAGCAGCCACCCAAACCATACTATCCTCATCATGGCATGTGCATCAAACACTTGGTCTTCTTTGTTTCTCTTTCCCAATAAAATCTGCTCTGGTACCTGCTGTAATGGCACACCTCTTTTTTTGTTCTCAGACTCAAGCCTCAGGGATTATTAGCTAAGGTGTAGACCACTGAGCTACTGAGCGGCAAGGTGGCAGCCATCTACAGTGCATTGCGAAAGTATTTGGCCCCCTGGAACTTTTCAATCTTTTGCCACATTTCAGGGTTCAAACAAAAAGATATAACATTTTAAATTTTTGGTGAAGAATCAACAAGTGGGTCACAATTGTGAAATGGAATGAAATTTATTGCATCATTTAAACTTTTTTTGTAATAATAAAACTGAAAAGTGGGGCGTGCAAAATTATTCGGCCCCCTTGCATTAATACTTTGTTGCCCCACCTTTTGCTGTGATTACAGCTGCAAGTCGCTTGTGGTATGTCTCTATCAGTTTTGCACATCTAGAGACTGAAATTCTTGCCCATTCTTCCTTGCAAAACAGCTCGAGCTCTTTGAGGTTGGATGGAGAACGTTTGTGAACAGCAGTTTTCAGCTCTTTCCACAAATTCTCAATTGGATTCAGTTCTGGACTTTAACTTGGCCATTCTAAGACCCGGATACGTTTACTTTTGAACCATTCCATTGCAGATTTTGCTTTATGTTTGGGATCATTGTCTTGTTGGAAGATAAATCTCCGTCCTAGTCTCCAACAGGTCCAAGTCTTTTGCAGACTCCAACAGGTTTTCATCCAGAATGGTCCTGTATTTGGCTCCATCCATCTTCCCATCAATTTTAACCATCTTCCCTGTCCCTGCTGATGAAAAGCAGGCCCAAACCATGATGCTGCCAGCACCATGTTTTACAGTGGGGATGGTGTGTTCAGGGTGATGAGCTGTATTGCTTTTATACCAAACATATAGTTTTGCATTGTTTCCAAAAAATTGGATTTTGGTTTCATCTGACCAGAGCACCTTCTTCCACATGTTTGAGAAATGGCTTTCTTCTTGCCACTCTTCCATAAAGGCCAGATTTGTGAAGTGTTCGACTGATTGTTGTCCTATGGACAGACTCTCCCACCTCAGCTGTAGATCTCTGCAGTTGATCCAGAGTGATCATGGGCCTCTTGACTGCATCTCTGATCAGTCTTCTCCTTGTTTGAGATTAGAGGGATGGCCGGGTCTTGATAGATTTGCTGTGGTCTGATACTCCTTCCATTTCAATATGATCACTTGCACAGTGCTCCTTGGGATGTTTAAAGCTTGGGAAATCTTTTGGTGTCCAAATCCGGCTTTAAACTTCTCCACAACAGTATCATGGACCTGCCTGGTGTGTTCCTTGGTCTTCATGATGCTCTCTGTGCTTTAAACAGAACCCTGAGACTATAACATAGCAGGTGCATTTATAAGGAGACTTGATTACACACAGGTGGATTCTATTTATCTTCATCAGTCATTTAGGACAACATTGGATCATTCAGAGATCCTCAATGAACCTCTGGAGTGAGTTTTTTGAACTGAAAGTAAATGGGCCGAATAATTTAGCACGCCCCACTTTTCAGTTTTATTATTACAAAAAAAGTTTAAATGATCCAATAAATTTTGTTCCACTTCACAATTGTGACCCACTTGTTGTTGATTCCTCACCAAAAATTTTAAATGTTACAGTATATCTTTTTGTATCTTTTTGTACATATCACATACACATTATGGTGGAATAAAAACATTTTCTGATTGTTTGATACTTCTTCTAAGTGGGTTGCTACTCTTTCAGTATGCTATAAACCAGCCAGGTGTTTAAAACATTGTTAGTGAATAGAGATGAGCGAGTAGTGTTCGATCGAGCCGGTATTCGATCGAATACTACGCTATTCGGCATACTCGATTTTGATCGAGTATAACGGCGATGGCGCACTTAGAATTCGTTTCCCCTCCCACCTTCCCTGGCGCTTTTTTTCCACCAATCACCATGCAGGGGGGGTATGACAGGCCCACGGAGCACGCTGGCAGCGCGAAAACGGCGTCTACATGGATTGGCTGGAAAAACCACGTGACCTCGAATCATAAAAACTCAGCTCTTCCTGCTCGTTCGCATATGCTGCGTGAACTTAGTCAGGGACAGAGGCTGGAGAAGGGAGAGATAGGTTTTAGCTGTTGGACAGGCAGGAGCGTGATTAAAAGCCCTTATCAGGGCTACTATAGTGCAGTACAGTGATAGCTTTACTACCATATACACTCTGCAGAGAACGGCTGCTGTATTCAGGGATAGCTGCTGGAGTAGGGACAGAGAGAGGCATTAGTACACACCGTCTGACCTGTTAGTACAAGGCTGTGTACCTAGAAATATAAAAAAAAGGCATTTTATTTGGCACCTGTACTGTGCGTTCTGCGTGCCTGCAAAAATCTTGTATATACGTGGTGTTAATACACACCGTCTGACCTGTTAGTACAAGGCTGTGTACCTAGAAATATTTAAAAAAAGGCCTTTTATTTGGCACCTGTACTGTGCGTTCTGCGTGCTTGCAAAAATCTTGTATATACGTGGTGTTAATACACACCGTCTGACCTGTTAGTACACGGCTGTGTACCTAGAAATATTTTAAAAAAAAGGCCTTTTATTTGGCACCTGTACTGTGCGTTCTGCGTTCCTGCAAAAATCTTGTATATACGTGGTGTTAATACACACCCTCTGACCTGTTAGTACAAGGCTGTGTACCTAGAAATATTACAAAAAAGGCCTTTTATTTGGCACCTGTACTGTGCGTTCTGCGTGTTTGCAAAAATCTTGTATATACGTGGTGTTAATACACACCGTCTGACCTGTTAGTACACGGCTGTGTACCTAGAAATATTAAAAAAAAAGGCCTTTTATTTGGCACCTGTACTGTGCGTTCTGCGTACCTGCAAAAATCTTGTATATACGTGGTGTTAATACACACCGTCTGACCTGTTAGTACAAGGCTGTGTACCTAGAAATATATAAAAAAAGGCATTTTATTTGGCACCTGTACTGTGCGTTCTGCGTACTTGCAAAAATCTTGTATATACGTGGTGTTAATACACACCGTCTGACCTGTTAGTACAAGGCTGTGTACCTAGAAATATTTAAAAAAAAGGCCTTTTATTTGGCACCTGTACTGTGCGTTCTGCGTGCCTGCAAAAATCTTGTATATACGTGGTGTTATTACACACCGTCTGACCTGTTAGTACAAGGCTGTGTTCCTAGAAATATATAAAAAAAAAGGCATTTTATTTGGCACCTGTACTGTGCTTTCTGCGTGCCTGCAAAAATCTTGTATATACGTGGTGTTAATACACACCGTCTGACCTGTTAGTACACGGCTGTGTACCTAGAAATATTTAAAAAAAAGGCCTTTTATTTGGCACCTGTACTGTGCGTTCTGCGTGCCTGCAAAAATCTTGTATATACGTGGCGTTAATATACACCCTCTGACCTGTTATTACAAGGCTGTGTACCTAGAAATATATAAAAAAAGGCATTTTATTTGGCACCTGTACTGTGCGTTCTGCGTGCCTGCAAAAATCTTGTATATACGTGGTGTTAATACACACCGTCTGACCTGTTAGTACAAGGCTGTGTACCTAGAAATATATAAAAAAAGGCATTTTATTTGGCACCTGTACTGTGCGTTCTGCGTGCCTGCAAAAATCTTGTATATACGTGGTGTTAATACACACCGTCTGACCTGTTAGTACAAGGCTGTGTACCTAGAAATATTAAAAAAAAGGCCTTTTATTTGGCACCTGTACTGTGCGTTCTGCGTGCTTGCAAAATTATTTTATATACATGGTGTTAATACACAACGTCTGACCTGTTAGTACACGGCTGTGTACCTAGAAATATAAAAAAAAAGGCATTTTATTTGGCACCTGTACTGTGCGTTCTGCGTGCCTGCAAAAATCTTGTATATACGTGGTGTTAATACACACCGTCTGACCTGTTAGTACAAGGCTGTGTACCTAGAAATATATAAAAAAAGGCATTTTATTTGGCACCTGTACTGTGCGTTCTGCGTGCCTGCAAAAATCTTGTATATACGTGGTGTTAATACACACCGTCTGACCTGTTAGTACATGGCTGTGTACGCCAAATATTGTAACAAAAAAAAAAATGCGGAGGGCTAGCGAAATTGGACGTGGACGAGGACGGGGGCGCGGAAATGCTGTTGGGGGCCTTGTTGAAGACAGTGGGGATACAATGCGTGCTGGTGAGGGGCAGCCAGGTTTCCGCTCATCCAGAATCCCTGCCTTTATGGGACAGTTAAGCAGGGGGTGGGTTACACCGCTGTTGAGGCCTGAGCAGTGTGAACAGGTGGTGCAATGGATAGCCGATAGCGCTTCCACACAGTTGTCCACCAGCCAGTCATCCACACAGTCTCACTCTGACCCTCCTTCCTCCACACCTGGCCAACAGAGTCAACCCACCCTTGACCCCTCCCAGGAGCTCTTTTCGGGTCCTTTTTCAGATGTGCCGGAAGAATCCCTGGAGCTACCAGAGGAATTTGTTTGTAGTGATGCCCAACCACTTGAGTATTCGCCATCTCCTGCTGATGTGGACCCTGAACCAGCATCTGTTATCATGAGCGATGATGATGATGAGACGCAGTTGCCATCAAGGGAGGCTGTTGGAATGTCCAGTGGGCAGGAGGAGGAGCAGAGTGAGGAAGTGGAAGAGGAGGTGGTGGATGACGAAATGACCGACCCCACTTGG
>ONZH01009401.1:0-26554 GCA_900303285.1 Rhinella marina
TTTTTCAAAAATTCGATTCGGCTGGTTCGCCGAATTTTCCGAAAAGATTTGCTTCGATCCGAATAAATTGTTGCGAATCGCGTTAAAAAACGACTACTTCCGGGCTGCAGAGAGCCTGGATAGTGGTGTAGAACACTGTGCCTTACAGTAAAACGCATAGGGAGTAGTGTTGAGCGAGCACTTCTGTGCTCGTATGCTCGGGTGCTCTGGCCGAGCAACCGAGCATAATGTTAGTCAATGGGACTAAACCAGGCACCACCCGCTCGGAAGAGGGGAGGGTGTCTGGTTAATAGAAAAAGGTCAGAATCGCGACTTCTCCTCTTTTACTCCTTTCGCTTGTAAAAGTATGCTAATTAACTGAATTTGTACGCATTTGCGCACAATGCGTACGCATTAGCGTCCAAATGCGTACGCATTAGCATACAAATTGTACGCATTAGCATACAATGCGTAGCATTAGCGTACAAATCAACATTACAGTGAATGCCAGCATTGCGCTTGAGTACACTCGGTGTTCTACTGTGGTAGTGGAAGAATACTGTGAGCCAGTGTGACACGCACATAACAGGCTTCTTAGAATCGCTGCACACTTTTATGTATTTGGGCAGTTAAGGGGCCAAAACTCACCAAACAACTCAAGTCTGAACTCAGCCTTACAGGTCAATGTTAGCGCCAGCTATAAAGAATCGTGCAGAGGCCCAAGATCCTACTAGAGCGCCAAAAGCGCACGCCTTTTACACCAATTCACTGATTCCACATACATTTCGACAGAACCTGTTCTATTACACGCTTATACAAGCAGAGCCCCCCCAGACAGGTTGGAGATAGCAGTGGCAGCAGCATCAGCAGACTATAGAGTGGCACGACGACAGTGTGGCCAGGTGGCAGCAGCATGAGTAGGCCACAGAGTGGCAGAATGACAGACCCTGGAAGTGGCAGCAGCAGTGGAAGTAGTAGTACAATTTGGAGGCCACAGAGTGGCACAATTACCTAATTTTGACGTAGCGGCAGCCAGGAGACGGCATGTGGAGTCGGCGGCGACAGCAGCATCAGGCCGGAGAGTGGCATGATGACATACCCTGAAGAGCAGACCGTAATAAAAAATTCTCGTCCTTTTGGTTAAGATCAACTGTCGCATATGTTCTTATCAGTATCGGGGCTGGTTATGCCAGCGGACGGGAACGTAAGACAGAGGAGGTGCAGTGAAGGCTCCAGCTTTGCCTCGACTGTGACAAAATGTCAGTATTGACCCAAGACGCCAAGAAAGTTCGGAGTTCCATCTTGAGATCGAGCTGGCGGTCTGCAGGGAGCTGAGCTACCACCTGTGGGAGCCCCTGCCTCTCGCCTCCCCCATGCTCATCGCTGAGTGTCCCGGGGGCCGGAATCGTTTACTTTTAAAAATTCGAGTGTTCAAAACAAACAGGGTTTCCTGTGTACTTGAGCTTTGAATAATGGAATAGGACTACAGAACGTACCAAAAATTTACGACTGACATGATGCTGCAGAGGAGAGTGGTACAGTAACAGCAGCTGCAAGAGGCAGCAGTCAAACAAATTTTAAGGCCACAGAGTGGCACCGTGACAGAAGCTGCAAGAGTCAGCAGTCAAACAAATTTCAAGGCCACAGAGTGGCACCATAACAGAAGCTGCAAGAGTCAGCAGGCAAACAAATTTCAAGGCCACAGAGTGACACCGTAACAGCAGCTGCAAGAGGCAGCAGTCGGATACATTTCAAGACAACAGAGTTGGAGAGGCAGCAGGAGTGGTACTAATTTTAAAGAGACAGAATGACACAGTGACATACCCTTGGAGAGGCAGCAGCAGTCAAAAAAATTTAAATTCAACATACCATAGAGTGGCAAAATTACATACTTTGGACGTAGTGGCAGCTGGGAGACAGCATGAGTAGGCGGCAGCTGGGACGCAGCATGAGTAGACCGCAGAGTGGCACAATGACATCGTTTGGACATAGCGGCAGCTGGAAGACAGCGTGAGTAGGCGGCAGACGCAGCAGCATCAGGCCACAGAGTGGCACAATTACATAGTTTGGAGGTAGCGGCAGCTAGGAGACGGCGTGTGTAGTCGGCGGCGGCAGCAGCATCAGGCCGGAGAGTGGCACGGTGACATACCCTGAAGAGCAGACCGTAAAAAAGAATTCCCGGCCTTTTGGTTAAGATCAACTGTTGTACATGTTCTCATCGGTATCGGGGCTGGTTATGCCAGGGAACGTAAGGCAGAGGAGGTGCAGTGCAGGCTACAGCTTTGCCTTGACGTTGGCAAAATTGCAGTGTTCACACAGTGCGCTGAGAAGTTCCATCTTGAGATCGAGCTGGCGGTCTGCAGGGAGCTGAGCTACCACATGTGGGAGCCCCTGCCTCTCGCCTCCCCCATGCTCATCGCTGAGTGTCCCGGGGGCAGGAATCGTTTACTTTTAAAAATTCGAGTGTTCAAAACAAACAGGGTTTCCTGTATACTTGAGCTAGCAGCAGTGGAATCTTTGTCTGCAGATGACGATAATGACCATAAAGCCCTTGCTTCACCCAGCTCCCAAGTGTAATCGGCTACATCATCATCAACTACAGTTAGCTCTGTTTCCTGTATACTTGAGCTATGAATAATGGAATGGGACTACAGAACATACAAAAAATTTACGACTGACATACTGCCGAGCAGAAGGTCCAAAAAATTTGAATCAATTTTGAGGCCACAGAGTGGCACCGTAACAGAAGCTGCAAGAGTCAGCAGTCAAACAAATTTCAAGGCCACAGAGTGGCACCGTAACAGAAGCTGCAAGAGTCAGCAGTCAAACAAATTTCAAGGCCACAGAGTGGCACCGTAACAGCAGCTGCAAGAGGCAGCAGTCGAATACATTTCAAGGCAACAGAGTTGGAGAGGCAGCAGGAGTGGTACTAATTTTAAAGAGACAGAATGGCACAGTGACATACCCTGGGAGAGGCAGCAGCAGTCAAAAAAATTAAATGCAACATACCGTAGAGTGGCACAATTACATACTTTGGACGTAGCGGCAGCTGGGAGACAGCGTGAGTAGGCGGCAGCTGGGACTCAGCATAAGTAGGTCACAGAGAGGCACAATTACATAGTTTGGACGTAGCGGCATCTGGGAGACAGCGTGAGTAGGCGGCAGACGCAGCAGCATCAGGCCACAGAGTGGCTCAATTACATGGTTTGGACGTAGCGGCAGCGGGGAGACAGCGTGTGGAGGCGGCAGCTGGGACGCAGCATGAGTAGGCCACAGAGAGGCACAATTACATAGTTTGGACGTAGCGGCAGCTGGGAGACAGCGTGTGGAGGTGGCGGACGCAGCAGCATCAGGCCACAGAGTGGCACAATTACATAGTTTGGACGTAGCGGCAGCGGGGAGACAGTGTGTGGAGGCAGCAGCTGGGACGCAGCATGAGTAGGCCACAGAGAGGCACAATTATATAGTTTGGATGTAGCGGCAGCTGGTAGACAGCGTGTGGAGGCGGTGGCAGCAGTAGCATCATGAGCAGACCTGATTGTTGAGGTGGCAGCATCATCAGAAGGCTACATATTGGGTCAGTGACAGAGTGGAGAGGTGGGTGGCAATACCAGTCACTGGTAAAGATGCTGGGTGGTAGAAGGAGCAGCTGGTAGATGTGTGGCATCAGGAGGGTGGCAGCATCATAAGAGTGGCTGAGGCAGGTAGCCTGAAGAATACAGTCTCATTTGTCAAGGTTTGGGTGACGCATCATGGCTGATCTAATCTGATGCATCAGGCGTTGGTGGGTGGAAATCCTGGCTGATCCACGCCTGATTCATCTTGACAAAGGTGAGTCTTTCCACATTTTGGAAGGACAGGCGAGTTCTCCTTGGGGTAACTATGGCCCCCGCCGCACTGAACACCCGCTCTGATGCCACACTACTAGCCGGGCAGGACAGCTTCTCCAGTGCAAACTCGGCCAGTTGCGGCCACAAATCCAGTTTGGCTGCCCAGTAGTCCAGCGGATCTTCAATGTGGGGTGGCAGGGTGCTGTCCAAGTAGGCCACCACCTGCTGGTTCAGGGTCTGCTCCTGGTCTACCTGCTGCTGCTGCCGCCGCTGCTGGTGAGTACTTTCCGCACTTGGCGGGTGAAGAAAGCTGCTCATCAGCGACTCCAGACTCAAGTTGCTGCTGATGGAGCTGGTACTGCTCCTAACCCCCGACCCCCCCACAGCAGCCGTGGCAGTGGTACGTGAGCGCTGAGGGACCCCCCGGTCAGACCTGCGAGAGGATGGACGAGGACGCAGATAGGCAGCAGCCAACTGAGTACATAGGATGTCTCTATAGTACTTCAGTTTGTCCTCCCTCTCAGCAGGTGAAAAAAAGGCCCCCATTTTAGACCGGTAGCGAGGGTCCAAGAGGGTGGAGAGCCAGAAGTCATCCCTCTGCCGGATGGTGACTATTCGGCTGTCACTACGTAAGCAAGTGAGCATGCATCGGGCCATTTGCGCAAGTGACTCGGAGGGACTCCCTGCCTCCAACTCCACTGTATACTGCCATGGTGTCTCTGGGTCATCCGCCTCATCTTCCGCATCTCCCTCTACCTCCTCTGGCTGCTCCTGCTCCTCCTCTTCTGTCACCTGGGTAGAAAAACCACTAAATGCTTGTGCTCCAATGTCCTCCTCCTCCTCCAGATCAGCCCCCACCGGACTCATGTGGCCATGAGATGCAGTCTCCACGTCTCCAGTCCCCTGACCAGAAAGATTTTGCAGCATCTGTTCCAGGACATGAAGCAGTGGAATGACGTTGCTCATACCGTAGTCCTGGCGACTGACAAATAACGTGGCCTCCTCAAAGGGCCTGAGCAAGCGGCAGGTGTCACGCATGAGCTGCCACTGGCTGACATCAAAATTACACAGGGGAGTACTCCTGTCCGCTTGGATCATTAAGAAATCGTTTATGGCCTTTCTCTGTTCGTACAGTCGGTCCAACATATGGAGGGTAGAATTCCAACGGGTGGAAACGTCACATATCAGCCTATGTTGGGGGACGCCATTCTGCCGCTGCAGCTCAAGGAGGGTGTGCTTGGCGCTGTAGGAATGGCTGAAGTGCATGCAAAGTTTCCTGGCCATTTTTAGAATGTTTTGCAGTTGGGTATAAGACTTGAGGAAACGTTTGACAACTAGATTAAATACGTGCGCCATGCAGGGCGCATGGCTCAGCCCTCCTTGGCGCAGCGCGGACACCATGTTCTTTCCGTTGTCTGTCACCATGGTTCCGATTTTTAGTTGTCGCGGAGAAAGCCAGCAATCGATTTCTTCTTGCATGACGCGGAGCAGTTCCTCCCCTGTGTGACTTCGTTCGCCCAGGCAAACCAGGCGTAGAACTGCGTGACACCGCCGTGCCCTGCACATGTGGTACGCTGGAGGAGCGCTATGACTTGGCCCTGCAGTGGAGGCTGAGGTGGTGGAGAAGGAGCCGGACATTAGCGCAGGATCAGCAGTTTGACAACGAGGAGGAGAAAGTGGCGTCACCTGTCCAAGTTGCTCGTGTGGCTGGGCAGGAAGCACATTGACCCAGTGGGCCGTAAAGGACATGTACTGTCCCTGACCGTAGTTGCAACTCCACACGTCGGCGCTGCCGTGCACTTTGGCAGACACCGACAGGCTCAAGGACTGGGCCACCTTCTCTTCTACATATTTGTGCAGGGCTGGGACTGACTTTTTGGCAAAGAAATGACGGCTTGGCACTCTCCACCTCGGCTCGGCACAAGCCATCATTTCTCTGAACGGTGCAGAGTCCACCAGTTGAAAAGGGAGGGACTGCAGCACGAGCAACTTGGACAGGAGCACGGTCAGCTTCTGCGCTGTAGGATGGCTGGACGCGTACTGCTGTCTCTTTGCAATCGCCTCGGTGAACGACTGCTGCCGTAATGAGTGGCGATGAATAAGAGGAGGAGGAGCAGGAGCATCTGGAGCGGTAGATGATGAGAGACAGCTCCCTTCGGCAGAGGTGCTGGAGCCTTGACTGCCTGAAATGGGCTGCGTGCCACTGGGTGATGCTGCTGCTGCCGACTGGACCGCCACATCTGAGCCACGGTTCTCCCAGGCCACTTTGTGGTGACGCTGCATATGTTGGCGCAGGGCCGTGGTGCCAACATTAGCACCCTGGCCACGCTTCACTTTCTGACCACAGATTCTACATATAGCCATGTTCACCTCCTCAGGCGTCTTAACAAAAAACTTCCACACCGCCGAGTAGGCGATTTTACCACCAACACTCCGCACTGACGGAGTAGTACCTCCGCTGCCTGGCTGAGCCGCTGCGCCGCTCTTTTCAAGGCCGGAAAGCACCTGCGAAGAGTGCGGTCTACCCCGTGCCCGTTTGGCTCCCGACCTCGCACTGCTGCCACTACGCTGACTCCCACCCACACTACCGACTTGCTGGCTGCACCGCTGCCTCACGCGCAAGCTGTCAGTCTCGTCTGCAGATGACGATAAGGATGATGAAGCCCTTGCTTCACCCGGCTCCCAAGTGCGATCGGCTACATCATCATCAACTACAGTTTGCACGTCGCTAATGTCCTCCTCAACTGTCTCTGTGTACAAAGCCTGACCGCTCTCAACATCACCTCCCACTACACTCTCCTCATCAGTACTTGACCGCCTACTGGAAGGAGCGGATTTCTGCCCCACCTCTTGGCTTCCCAGTAGCTGCTGACCGTCCTCAAGTAGTTCGTCCTCGCTGTATAGTGGCTCAGAGCCCACAGCATATAGTACTTCTCTGGCTGAGGGAACCGAAAAGGACAGAGGCAGGTTGAGGACAGGTGAGGGCAGTGGAGGTGCTCCAGGCCCATGCCAACTAAGGGTTGTATCTGACGAACCCACCGACTCTTGGCTGGGGGTGTCCGATGTCATCTGGGAGGAAGTGGATGACCGAGTCAACCATTCAAGAACCGCTGGGTTGGTGGTCAACACACGACCGCTAGATGACACCGGTAGCTCTGGCCTCGCCAAGTGACCCCTAATGCCACGTCCCCTTCCTCTGCTGCGACCTGTGCCTATTCCAGAAACATTTGTGCCACTGCCCCTCCCCTGTGAAGGGCCTGTCACCGCTCTGTCTCACATACTGATTGATTACAAATTTAAAATAAAAGGAAATTAAAAATCCAACAAAAAAAAAATTACTTTGCTCACTGCCTCGCACAACGACCTAACTATTTATTTGAGAAATACCGTCACCCACAGAGTGGGTTAACAATGGTTGCTGAACTGCAGTACAATGGGTTACTGCACAGAACTACACACTATATGACAATTTTCTATGGCAAATGAGGCCACAAATACTTATTTAAAAGTAAGGGCTCTTTCACACCACCGTTAGGGATTCCGTTCAGGCTTTCCGTTATAACATCGTTATAACGGAAAGAAACGGAATCCCTAGGACGGACATCAAAACGGACACCTTTAAGAGGCATTCCGTTTTGATCCGTCATAATAGAAGCCTATGGGAAAGCCTGAACGGAATCCCTAACGGTGGTGTGAAAGAGCCCTAACACTGACAACCCCACAAACTCAGATTCACTATATTTTTTTAATGATATTCACTGACTACCTTACAGCAATGTCACTCTTTTCTGCTTGGATGGCGAATGAGGCCTAAAATACTTATTTGAAACTTAACCACCCCACAAACTGAGATATATATATATTTTTAAATGATATTAACTGACTACCTTACAGCAATATCACGTTTTTCTGCTTGGGTGTCGAATGAGGCCTAAAATACTGATTTGAAACTAAACACCCCACAAACTGAAATATATATTTTTTTAAATGATATTCACTGACTACCTTACAGCAATATCACGCTTTTCTGCTTGGAAGGCGAATGAGGCCTAAAATACTGATTTGAAAGTAAACACCCCACAAACTGAAATATAGATTTTTTTAAAATGATATTCACTGACTACCTTACAGCAATATCACGCTTTTCTGCTTGGATGGCAAATGAGGCCTAAAATACTGATTTGAAATTAGCACTGACAACCCCACAAACTCAGATTCACAATTTTTTTTAATGATATTCAATGACTACCTTACAACAATGTCATGCTTTTCTGCTTGGATGGCGAATGAAGCCTAAAATAGTTATTTAAAAGTAACACTGACAACCCCACAAACTCAGATTCACTATTTTTTTAAATGATATTCACTGACTACCTTACAGCAATATCACGCTTTTCTGCTTGGATGGCGAATGAGGCCTAAAATACTCATTTGAAACTAAACACCCCACAAACTGAGATATAGATATATATAATTTTTTTTAATGATATTCACTGACTACCTTACAGCAATATCACGCTTTTCTGCTTGGATGGCGAATGAGGCCTAAAATACTTATTTGAAACTAAACACCCCACAAACTGAGATATATATATATTTTTAAATGATATTAACTGACTACCTTACAGCAATATCACGCTTTTCTGCTTTGATGGCGAATGAGGCCTAAAATACTTATTTAAAACTAAAACTAATAACCCCACAAACTGAGATTCACAATTTTTTTATATATATATATTTTTTTTTATGTACCCCTAAACAAGGCTCTGACCCTCTTTCACTGCGCTGCACTGCTAAAAAGTGACACTAGTGGTGCTTCTTTGCATGAAGCACCCCAAAACAGCCTTCAGAAGACAGTGCAGTGCTGTACAAGAGGCACTGCTGCTGCAGTATATATGGATAGCGATTCACTGCCTGATTTTCTGTCCACAAATCATCCCTCTCCTATCCCTGCAATTCAGGTTATCTATCCCTAATCTTTTTTCTTGTATTTTGAAACGTTTTCCTATCGCTTGCCCTATCTCTCCTCTGGTCTAACATGAATAGCAAATGGCTCTTTCTAGCGCTGCAGAGCTATTTATAGGGCTGTGACATCACAGGACCTGGTGGCTGCTGATTGGCTACATGTCTGCATGTGATCGCATTGTGGGTGTTTACTTCTTTGTCCCAGGGATCCTTCCCCCATGTCATGCCATGTGCTTGCGGCCATTTTAGGAAAAAAAAAAAAAAAGATTCGTTACTACGAATCACCAGGAAATTTGCATTTGTTGCGAATCGAATTTTCCATTAAATTTGTAACGAATTCCACTTCGAAAGCTTCGATTCGCTCATCTCTAATTTTTACAGATAGAGACCTCCTTAATATTTTTATATATTCTATTCCAACAGTGGTCTCCCCAATATCCTTACTCCACATCCTTGTACTGTTAAATGTAATGGTGTCCACCATATCCCTAATACATTTCTTATGCACCCCTGATAATGAAACCTGAGTGTTTGCAAAATATTCTATACATTCATACCTGTGACCATAGTTGATTTAAAAGTATGATAAACCTGGTTTTAGCAGAACAACATCACGGTAGAAGTGCCATATTTCTTCTCAGTCTCACTTTGTGAAACAATCTCTAGGATGAGGATGACAGACATTTTATTTCTCCTAATGATTGCTTTCTAGACAAAACTAGCCATTATAACTAATCAAAGGTATTTGGGAATATATTTTTAATAAAATAATATTTAATAAAATATTATTTAATCTTTGATCTTTTGTAGTCTGTCAGCTCCTTTGCCCAGCATTTGTCTCCTCACTGCCTGCAGCTTTTAGCCCTGAGTCTGTGCAGGCTAAAGGGGTTAAAAATCTTATCTGAAAGAATCCAGGGAGAGAGCAGCAGCAGCTGGCAGTGCAGGGGGGGGGGCGTGGCCAGCACAGTGACATCTCGTGTACAGACTCTTATCTGCTTGTGCATGAAACATCAGCAGAGCAGGAAGAGAAGCTGTCATCACAGGTCACGTGACCCTCAGTGAAATCTGAGAAAGGGGACACTGAAGTTAAAGTAAGTGTATTGAAAAAACATTACATTGCCTAGTTAGAAACATAAAAAGGACAAAAACTTGTAGAACCCCTTTAACATCAAATTGAGCATTATAGTGAATGGGGCCCGGCAGACTTCCGGCAGCTCACAGCTGTACACTGTAGTACAGATCCACCAGGCTGTTCCGGCAGCAGAAACAGCTTGCCAGAATGAGTAAACACCAGTGAGAAACAGGTCTTAATTGTCCATTTCTGTGAATTCCATTTCCATAAGTTTGGAATTTGGAATTTAATTTTTTTGTGAAGGATTGTTAAATCAAATTAAATCAACATATATTTTTGATTACTGCAGCAATACACAGAGTAGGGCAGTGTTTTACCTGTGAGTGTTAACAGGAAATTGATCATGAGGCTTGATCCTTAATTGACGTTGTTTTATTTCTCCACACAGTTGAAATTTAATTTTTTTGCAATTTGTTCAATTTAATTTAATCAGCATATGGGTGATCAACACCAAAACACAGACCAGCACACAAACGTATATGTGTGAGGGATAACAAATTTAGGTCTAAATCTGTTTCCCTTTATTTCTGTGCTCACAAGCACGTTTCCAATTATTTTTCATTGGGGTTGTTGATTATATTCAAACTAGTTGCATATACATACATGATTACTACACCAATAGACAGGGTAGCACACAAAAGAATCTACGAATGATAACGAATTTAGGCCTAAATCAGTTTCCCTTTATTTCAGTCTTCACACGTTTTCAATCAGTTATTTATTTATTTATTTTTTGGGGGGGGTTGATTAAATTTAACAGTAAGGGAGTGTGAGGATGATGATTGTGTGCTGGACAGGACCTAGGTGCCAAATCAGGGTGCTGAGGAGGAAACAACATCAGAGGAGGAGGGTGATAGCAGCAGCAATAAACAATATAGGTTACGTAACTCTCAAAGAACAGCCAGAGACATGTCTGCTTTGGGATCTGGTGATGCTGCTGATGCTGTGGGTGGGTTAGATCCAAATTGTGCCCGAGCTGAGCCACCTCCAGTACGTATCCATGGGCAGTACTTTTTCTTTCATATCTGTCCACTTTTCACACTCAGACTCCTCCTCTCCCCTGCTCCATTATCAGCAATCGTTAACAGAATGTGTGGCCAGGAAACAACTCTATGTGACCAGAAACCAGATGGTGTGCAAGCTGAATTCCCACCTGGCCAAGTTTCTGGTGGTGCAGTTGCTGCCATACCATTTAATCAAGTCTGCTGCCTATAGAAAGCTAATAGTATGCTCTCACCCTCACTGGAAGATTCCTAGCTGGCATTATTTCTCCCAAAAAGCCACCCCTGCCTTGAACTCTGGCGTGGTAGACAACGTGGGCCCTCACTGTGATTCTCGCTGTGTGGCATGGTTCACCCCATGGTGGACACCTCACACATCAAACTGCAAACATCCTGCTGGCTGTCACCCCTCAGAATGCAATTGGGCACGGTGATCAATGACAATGGGTGCAACATCCTGGCCACCATGAACTTGCACGAAATAACACATGCTCCCTGCATGACGCACATCAGCAACCTAGTGGTGCAGCGCTTTCTAAATAAGTGCACTGGCTTGTGGAAGGTGCTGGAGACTGTCCAAGCACTTGAGCCACCCTTATGTGGTGAGAAATGCTCTCCTGGACCTGCAGCGACAAAGCGGCCTGCTGCTACACTGCTTAATCCGCACCATGTAAACTTGCTGGAATTAAACATTGTACATGCTTGAGCGTGTGTTTTTAAACATGTTGTACAGCATGTTAACGCCATCAAACGTGTGTTTACAGATAGCTATGTATGTCAGTGTCACTCAGACATGATTTACTATTGCTATCATTGTGTTCCAGAGCTTGAGGAGGGGAAGGGAAAAAAAATAATCAAAAAGAGATAACAAGTTTTCTTAAAAATTCTGAGTGCTAGGAGGCTAGAGGTGGTTATATACCGACTTTCAGGGCAATTGGACCAACTTCAGTTTGGTGCCAACCAGTTTAGGTCCAAACCGAATATTTTCCAAAATTCGGCAAACCAGACCCGAAACTAATCTCAAGTGGTTCGCTCATCTCTAGTCTCAACCATTGCTATGCCCAGTGGTTGCTGTTCTTCTCTCAGTTTCATTTATACTACATTGGCACCCAGCCAAGAAGAATACAACGTGCAATGCCCTTTCTTGCTTATGTGCCCCAGCACATCATAGATCCTGCACATATCATTTACAGCATGTTGCTCCAATTTAACGAAAGCCATTAATCAAGAACAAGGGGAGAGATGTGCATACATATTGCACTCTCTCCTATCTGCTGACGAAGAAATCTGTCAATAGACTTCAATGAAATCCATCCGGTGCAGCAAACTGCATCACAAAAATTGTGATATGTGTACTTCTCTCCCCACATTCCAGAAATCAGTGGGGTCTCAGCAATCAGACCCCTACCAATCTAAACTTTTGATATGTCTCTATAACATATCAAAAGTGTTTTCACGTTAATAACCCTTTACATATATGCATTTAAATTATATGCATCTTTTTAGCAAAAAGCCACACAAATATTTTTAAAGGAAGCTATATAATGACAATTGGCTCATTTTTTTAACAAGTTACCTGCATTACCTTTGTTATGAACTCTATATAATAATCATCAATGAGGATTATTATTTTTCATGTTCCTTACCCCTAGGTATATACAAACTGTTTCCCAAGAGATGAAATCAACAAGAAGATTATGTATTAAAGGTGCACCTTGAAATGAGAGAGAGCATAGTAATAGAGTATGAAAGAGCAAAGTAGAATCGTTTTCCATTTTATTTATTTTTTATATTAAATCAGACAAGCCTTTTGAAAGTAAGTGATACAGTAATATTTGCCCCCAAGAATTTTTTAAAAAGTGCCTACATTATTTATCTTACTTTGTATTACATAGCATTTCTTCTAAATCAGAGATCTCAAACTCGTGGCCCTACAGCTGTTGTAAAACTACAACTTCCATCATGCCAGGAGAGCCTACAGCTATTGGAGCATGCTGGGAGTTGCAGTTTGAGATCTCTCTTTCTATTTGATTTTCATTCCTGCTTTAATAGGGTTGCAAGTCTCTTTTATAGGAATGAATATATATATATATATATATATATATATATATATATATATATATATACACAGTACAGACCAAAAGTTTGGACACATCTTCTCATTCAAAGAGTTTTCTGTAATTTCATGACTATGAAAATTGTAGATTCACACTGAAGGCATCAAAACTATGAATTAACACATGTGGAATTATATACTTAACAAAAAAGTGTGAAACAACTGAAAATATGTCTTATATTCTAGGTTCTTCAAAGTAGCCACCTTTTGCTTTGATTACTGCTTTGCACACTCTTGGCATTCTCTTGATGAGCTTCAAGAGGTAGTCACCTGAAATGGTATTCCAACAGTCTTGAAGGAGTTCCCAGAGATGCTTAGCACTTGTTGGCCCTTTTGCCTTCACTCTGCGGTCCAGCTCACCCCAAACCATCTCGATTGGGTTCAGGTCTGGTGACTGGCATAGCACCCCATCACTCTCCTTCTTGGTCAAATAGCCCTTACACAGCCTGGAGGTGTGTTTGGGGTCATTGATAAATAAATGAGCACCTCAGCCAAAATTTGACCTCAGCCAAAGCACCCCCACACCATCACACCTCCTCCTCCATTCTTCATGGTGGGAACCAGGCATGTACAGTCCATCTGTTCACCTTTTCTGCGTCACACAAAGACACGGTGGTTGGAACCAAAGATCTCAAATTTGGACTCATCAGACCAAAGCACAGATTTCCACGGGTCTAATGTCCATTCCTTGTGTTCTTTAGCCAAAACAAGTCTCTTCTGCTTGTTGCCTGTCCTTAGCAGTGGTTTCCTAGCAGCAATTTTACCATGAAGGCCTGCTGCACACAGTCTCCTCTTAACAGTTGTTGTAGAGATGTGTCTGCTGCTAGAACTCTGTGTGGCATTGACCTGGTCTCTAATCTGAGCTGCTGTTAACCTGCGATTTCTGAGGCTGGTGACTTGGATGAACTTATCCTCCACAGCAGAGGTGACTCTTGGTCTTCCTTTCCTGGGGCAGTCCTCATGTGAGCCAGTTTCTTTGTAGTGCTTGATGGTTTTTTGCGACTGCACTTGGGGACACTTTCAAAGTTTTCCCAATTTTTCAGACTGACTGACCTTCATTTCTTAAAGTAATGATGGCCACTCGTTTTTCTTTACTTAGCTGCTTTTGTCTTGCAATAATACAAATTCTAACAGTCTATTCAGTAGGACTTTCAGCTGTGTATCCACCTGACTTCTGCCCAACACAACTCATGGTCCCAACCCCATTTATAAGGCAAGAAATCCCACTTATTAAACCTGACAGGGCACACCTGTGAAGTGAAAACCATTTCAGGTGACTACCTCTTTAAGCTCATCAAGAGAATGCCAAGAGTGTGCAAAGCAGTAAACAAAGCAAAAGGTGGCTACTTTGAAGAACCTAGAATATAAGACATATTTACAGTTGTTTCACACTTTTTTGTTAAGTATATAATTCCACATGTGTTAATTCATAGTTTTGATGCCTTTGTGTGAATCTACAATTTTCATAGTCATGAAAATACAGAAAACTCTTTGAATGAGAAGGTGTGTCCAAACTTTTGGTCTGTACTATATATATTGTGAGGCAGCAACAGGTAAGGCAGTGACATGTGCCATATTTGACGGAAGATACGTGTCACCCAGAATGCTGCAGGAAGCATTCTGAGTAGGAGTTCGGTTTATTAGGAGCGTGCCACCAAGGTGCCCAGCCTTGGTGGGGTAAAGGCCAGCAACTCTGTGTTCACTGAGGTAGTCAGTGAACATCCTAATAGTTAGAGTAGCTGGTTCCAGCTAGTCCGGGTCTGGCTTTTACTGGGAACAGGCAATGTGCTGGGTGGGTGCCTGTCCCCCATGCTCCAGTTCAGGTTTTCAGGTGTGCTCATGTCCAGCATTTCTATTTAATCCTGCTGCTGGACTTAGGTGTGTCTCAGTGTGGGGAAGTGAGTAGTCAGTGTGAGGCAACACTGACTGTGTGTGCTGCATTTATTTGACCCGGCTGCGATCCGGAATTACGTCTGTATCATTTGGAAAGCTGAATAAACAAGAACTTTGGAGAAGTTCGTGGTGTCCCTGCCTCTTTTCACTGGTCAAGTGAGTACGATTCCTTACATTTGGTGGAGGATGCGGGCAACAGACCAGTGAGGCAAACACAATTGTGTATGTCCTGGATATAGCCGGCCAAGTTTTGCCCTAAACCAATGGACAGCATGGAGGCCATGTTACAGCAGCTGGTTCAAGCGAATGCCCAACAGCAACAGACTAACAACCTGTTGATTCAACAGATTGCGGCCCTGCAAGAGACCCTGCGAGCACCCCAGCAAGTGACCCCACCAGCAGTGACCCCGTTTCCGCCTGCAGCCCGGGATAAAGTCCGGTGAGCACTGAGGAAAATGAGTCCAGAGGATGACGGGGAGGCCTTCCTTACCGTATTTGAAAGAACAGCTGAGCAGGAGAACCTGCCATCCGACCAGTGGGCTGAAGTGGTGGCACCGTTCCTGGTAGGAGATGCCCAGAAAGCCTATTTTGACCTCAGCCATGAGGACGCCCAGGACTATAAGTAACTCAAAGGTGAGGTTTTGGCTCGGATGGGGGTCAACACTTATGTGCGAGCGCAAAGGGTGTTCCAGTGGGTGTTTTCAGAGTCCCAACCCACCAGGTCTCAGGCATATGACTTGTTGTACTTGGTGAAGAAGTGGCTCCAACCTGAGACTTTAAGCCCTGCCCAAATGATTGAGAGGGTGGTAGTTGACCAGTTTGTACGCACTCTGCCAGCTGCTATTCAGCGCTGGGTGGGTCAAGGAGACCCAGGCAACCTTGACCAGCTGGTTAGCCTGGTCGAGTGGTATATGGCGACCCAGGACTTGGTAAGGGGTTCTGCACATGCAAGGGACGCGCGCCAGCCCCTGACCCAGCCTAAGGAGCCTGGGAAAAGGTCATGTCTCCCTATGGGGGGGTCACGCAAACCAAATCCCTGTTAAGCGAGACCCGGGGTCCCGTGAGGCCACTGTAATTTGATGTTGGCACTGCCACGGTCCAGGACATATGGCTGCAAACTGCCCCTTAACTTCTGAACCCATGGACTGCGGGTTCGCTCGCCGGTACTCCTTCTATGCCCAGCCTGTGTGTACCGCTGGCCCCCTGATGGCTGCGGATACGCCCCCCCCTGTGTCAGGTCTCTGTTAACGGGTACCAGGTCAAGGCACTGCTGGATTCTGGGAGCCTGGTGACCCTCGTGCGTGGGTCGCTGGTGTCAGAAGAAGTCCCAGTGAAACAAAAATTAGCTATAGTCTGTATTCATGGTGATCTGCGGGAGTATCCCACAACGAGGGTTACCCTGTCCACGGCAAGTGGGGATGTACAACACGTTGTGGCGGTAGTACAACATCTTTCCTATGACGCCTTTTTGGGAAGAGACTTACCTATATTCTGGACTTTGTGGAAGGACAGAATGCGTTCTCTGGGGGAGGAAATCTGTCCGGGTCCTGAACCCGAAGACCCCGACTCCGGGGACCAGCCGTAGGGGTCACTACCACAGATCTAGAGTGTAATCTTGATAGGTTTCCCTTAGAGGTATTGGCTGGAGAGACTGTCGAAACCCCATCCCTCCCAGATCTCGAGGTGTCACGGGACACATTCGGGACCACCCAGCTCCAGGATCCTACGCTGATACGGGCGAGAGAAAGGGTATCAATGGTCCGCTGGAATGTTCAGGCAGAGAAGGCCTTCAGAGAATTGAAGTCTGTGTTGTGTGGGACATCGGTCCTGGTTACACCCGACTTCAATAAAGAATTTTTTGTACAGACAGATGCCTCTGAGGTAGGGCTAGGTGCAGTGCTGTCTCAGAAGGTTAACGGGGAGAGCATCCTGTTAGTTTCCTGAGCCGTAAGCTAACGCCAGGGGAAACGAGGTACAGCATAGTGGAGAGGGAGTGCCTGGCCATCAAGTGGGCACTCGAGTCTCTCCGCTATTATCTGCTGGGGAGGACGTTCCGTCTGGTGACTGATAGTGATGATTCGGGATTCGCTCGAATATTGCCCGCTTCGGCTCGGCTCAGCATCATGAGGCAGCGTGGACTCGTGACTATCCGTGCGTCACTGCCCGCGTGAAATGCCCGTTTTTTTCAGCCAATCAGCAGCAAAGGTAAGCCTGTGGGAATGCCTGCTGTGATGTAACAGCCCCTATGTCTCCCCAGCACTGATTGGCTGGCAGTGACATGTGACTGAAATTGACCTATGGTAGGGAGTCTAGGATCTGCAGCCTTAGCCTCATTCTGCATTGGGAAGGGGACGAGACAAGGCATAGGAGAGTTAGCTCGTGTAGTGAGTGCAGCAGGCAGTTAGAACTTAGGAGTTAGGAAGCAAGAAAAGTCTTTTTAAAGACTATCTTTACTCTGAAAAACAGTATAAGAAAGCCACAACAGTCTGTTAAAAAGCAATTTATTCTCTGAAGGAAACTACAGTGTATGCTGTCAGCCTTTGTGTGCAGAGCTGGTACACAGGCACAAACTATACATATCTTAAACAGATATATTCCTGTGCATGATAGGATAGGTCTGAAAAGAATTACAGCAGAATATATTTCTATATAGTGCGTTTATTCTGAGTGAGCTCAGCTGTCATAGACGGTACATCTCATCAGGGTGCCATATACCTAACAGCGTATAGATACCGTATTTCTCTGTGGTTTTGCGTTTAAAGGGTTATTCTCATTTTATACAATGGGGGCATATCGCTAGGATATGCCCCCATTGTCTTATAGGTGCGGGTCCCACCGCTGGGACCCGCACCTATCTCCAGAACGGAGCCCCCGAAATGAATGAGGGCGCACTGCGCATGCGCAGCCGCCCTCCATTCATTTCTATGGGGCCGCCGAAAATAGCCGAGCGCTGGCTCGGCTACTTCCGTCGGCTCCATAGAAATGAATGGGAGCGCACCGCGCATGCATGGCCCGGCTCCCATTCATTTCTATGAGCGGCGCGGGGAGCTGCGCCTGGTGGTGGCCAGACCCCCGGAAACCTGGGGTCCTCCAGGCGCAGCGCTCCCCGCTCCGTTCTGGAGATAGGTGCGGGTCCCAGCGGTGGGACCCGCACCTATAAGACAATGGGGGCATATCCTAGCGATATGCCCCCATTGTCTAAAATGAGAATACCCCTTTAAGTTGCGCAAAGTGCGCATATTTTTTGGGGGGATAGGTCTGAAAAGAATTGCACCAGCATATTTAACTATATAGTGCATTTAATCTGAGTGAGCTCAGCTGTCATAGACGGTGCTGTGAATACGGAATACATCTCATCAGGGTGCCATATACCGAACAGCGTATAGATACCGTATTGCTCTGTGGTTTCGCGTTTAAGTTGTGCAAAGTGCGCATATTTTTTTTTTTTTGGGATAGGTCTGAAAAGAATTACAGCAAAATATCTTTCTATATAGTGCGTTTATTCTGAGTGAGCTCAGCTGTCATAGACGGTACATCTCATCAGGGTGCCATATACCTAACAGCGTACAGATACCGTATTGCTCTGTGGTTTTGCGCTTAAGTTGCGCAAAGTGCGTATAATAAATTTTTTGGATAGGTCTGAAAAGAATTGCAGCAAAATATCTTTCTATATAGTGCGTTTATTCTGAGTGAGCTTTCATAGACGGTACATCTCATCAGGGTACCATATAACTAACAGCGTATAGTTACCGTATTGATCTGTGGTTTTGCGTTTCAGTTGCGCAAAGTGCGTATAATAAATTTTTTTGGACAGGTCTGAAAAGAATTGTAGCAAAATATCTTTCTATATAGTGCCTTTATTCTGAGTGAGCTTTCATAGACGGTACATCTCATCAGGGTGCCATATACCTAACAGAGTATAGTTACCATATTGATCTGTGGTTTTGCGTTTCAGTTGCGCAAAGTGCGTATAATAAATTTTATAATAATATAATAAATACAATAAATATAATAAATACCCCCAGTTGAGTGAGTTGCTCACCAAGGTGCGGCGCATATGCGCCCATTTTCGCAAGTCCACCACCGATGCCGCGACCCTCAGGACTGTGCAAGGGTGGCTACAACTCCCTGTTCACCGGCTGCTGTGTGACGTTCCCATGCGTTGGAATTCGACATTACACATGCTAGCCAGGGTGTACCAACAACGCAGGGCAGTTGTAGACTGCCAGCTGATCCCCCAAGGTGGTAGTCAGGCCAGTCAGCTTCCTCATGTCTATGCTGAGGAGTGGACGTGGATGGCTGGCATCTGCCAGGTCTTAGGTCCCTTTGAGGAGGCAACAGAGATGGTTAGTGGTGATGCACACATCATCAGTGTCACCATCCCTCTGTTGTGCCTCATCCAGAACTCCTTGCGGAACCTAAGATCTGAGGATTCAGCAGTGTCACAGGAGGTGGGGAAGACAGTGACATTGAGAGCACCCTGTTGTCAGTTTCGCAGCGCAGAACTGAGGAGGAGGAGGCGGCTGAGGAGGAGGAAGAAACTCTTGGGCACCATGCATCAGGGGGTGATTCCATGCTACCTGTTGAGCGGGTATGGCCTGAGGAGGATGAATTGGGGTCGGAGGAAGGGGGGGAGGAGGAGATGGAGAGTCCGCTAAGTGAGGAGGCTGAAGGCTTGCGTGTTGGCACAGTAGGGCACATGGCACAATTTATGCTTGGCTGTCTTTGTGGTGATCCCCAGGTCAAGAGGATACTGTCCACCAATGACTATTGGGTATACACACTCCTTGACCAACGCTACAAGGACAACTTTGCCCAACTAATACCCGTGGAGGAAAGGAGCACCTGAGTCACTTTCTACCACAAGGCCCTGGTTCAGAAACTGCTACAGGCCTTTCCAGACCAGTCGAGCAACAGGGGGCGGACTGCAGTGGCCGAAGTTGGAGAGGAGAGGAGGGAGAAAGTCAGTGTAGGCACCAAGGGCAGGGGTACACTATTCCATGCTTTTGCCAAGTTTCTTAAACCCCAGCAAGACACTGCGACACAGCCACAGGGCAGGCAGAGCAGGGCGGAACAGTACCGCAAGATGGTGAGGGAGTATGTCGCGGACCAGACCAACGTCCTGACCGATAACTCCACGCCATATAATTACTGGCTGGCCAAGCTGGACAGGTGGCCAGAACTTGCGCAGTACGCTCTTGAGGTGCTTGCCTGCCCAGCTGCAAGTGTACTGTCTGAAAGGGTTTTTAGTGCCGCCGGGGGTATCATTACGGACAAACGGACGCGCCTGTCCACCGACAACGCTGACATCCTCACGTTCATCAAGATGAACAGGTCATGGATATCCCCCCAGTTCTCATCCCCACCTCAGGCTACCTCCTAAATTGCTCGCTTTTCTCCTCCTCCTCCTCTTCATCTGAGTTGCATATGCAACAATTTTTCTGGAAAGTCATCCGTCTTTCTACTAACAATTTTTCAGGAAAGTCCTACGTCTTTCTAATAACAAATTTTTAGTAAAGTCATCCGTCTTTCTAATAACAAATTTTCAGTAAAGTCATCCGTCTTTCTAATAACAATTTTTCTGGGAAGTCAGTGTGAGGCAACACTGACTGTGTGTGCTGCATTTATTTGACCCAGCTGCAATCCGGAATTACGCCTGTATCATTTGGAAAGCTGAATAAACAAGAACTTTGGAGAAGTTCGTGGTGTCCCTGCCTCTTTTCACTGGTCAAGTGAGTACGATTCCTTACTAGTGAGTACTGATAATCCCACCCACTATAAATTATCTATAAAATAGATGCTGCACTTAAAAAAAGGACCTCAGGATTAAGCCACTTAGTAATTCTCCAGTAAAATAGAAGTATCCCACTCAACAATCATACACGTAAACCACACCAGTCCATTAAGAATCTATAACAAAAGATCTTTGGGCATATAAATATCCCAGATTTGCAGAAAAAGATCCGAGACTCCTCTAGCTGCATAGGTCAATTTGTATAGCGGGCTTGTAGCGAGCCATTTCTTTAAAAAAATTTTAAAAAATGAAGGTGTGAAAAACTAAAACCTAAAGGTTTGCCTTGTGTCTTTTTTTTCTTTTTGCAATTCTGAAAAACTTATGATCAGAGTGCTTTGTATTCAGCAATCTCCTGTTAAAAAATAAAAGCTTTGGAATTTTTTTTTGTATGTACATCCTACTTTTCTTGGGCTAAATAATATTTTTTTCATTTGGTCTCTATTAAAAAAACTAGTCTTTAGTTTTCACTGACTGCAGACTATTCTTTCTGCTTTTTATTGAAATCGATCAGAAAGCTGTTCTGAAGGCTCAATTTGGAAGCCCTTTTCTTTTCACTCCTCAGAGCTCATGAACACTCATGTAAGCTGAATTATGAACAAACTGATAAGACTTCAGCTTAAATGAGTGTCTATGAGTTGTCAGGGAACTAGGAATTAAATACCAAGGGCTGCAGATTGAGAAAACAAAGCAGCTCTCTGATGACTTAAGTGAAAATCAGAAAGAACAGTCTTCAGAGTCAGAGAAAACTGAATGCTATAAGAATACAAAAATTTGTAAAAGCGGCCAGTTGGAAAAATGATTTATCTGGCTGGCGAAGGAAAAAAGGGAGGACCCCACGCCATTTTTTTACAAAAATAATTAAAAAATTTTAAAAACGATGGCGTGGGGTCCCCCCTTTTTTCCTTCTTCAGCCAGATACAACCAGCAGCGGCAGCCTGGCACTACCACGGTGGGAAGTGACACGGTTATTGGCCCTTCCCAGCCTAATGGTACCAGCCTGCAGCCACCACAGAGCCAGACCCTCAATTTAGAAGGTCCGGTCCTGCGGGTACCCGGCTCTTCCCGGCACCCCTGGTGGCGGTGGGTGCCGAGGTAATAGATGTTGGGGTTAGTGCTGGCCTGCCATACCGGCAAGCACTAAGCCCAGTATTAGTAATCAGGGCCATCTGTAGATAGCCGTAATTACTAAAACTGTAGTATTGTAAAAAAAAAATACACACACACAAGTATAAATCATTTTATTGAAATAAACACTCCCCCAGACCCGTTTGACCATTTTATAAAAAAAAAAAAGAAAAAAAAAAAGCTGGTCCGACGTAGTCCACCGAATCTGACGTAGTCCTCTGCATTCATGACCCTGAAAAATAGAAAACAAACACACAAACACAGACCACTTACCTCTTCCTGCACTGGGATAATACACACAGCGATATCACTGTACAGGGATAATAAACACTGTGATGTCACAATACAGAGATAATAAACACAGTGATGTCACAGTACAGGGATAATAAACACAGTGATGTCACTGTACAGGGATAATAAACACAGTGATGTCACCGTACAGAGATAATAAACACAGTGATGTCACTGTACAGGGATAATAAACACAGTGATGTCACCGTACAGGGATAATAAACACAGTGATGTCACAGTACAGAGATAATAAACACAGTGATGTCACCGTACAGGGATAATAAACACAGTGATGTCACAGTACAGGGATCGGCGTCACTGTCTTCCCTGCCGGCGCGCACTATGACCTGACGCTGCGTCAGGTCATAGTGCGCGCCGGAAGGGAAGACAGTGGAGCGTGGGAGCCGAGGACAGAGGCAGCGCGGCAGGACAGGTAAGTATGCTTTTTTTAAGTGGCTGGGTGGCTTGGGGCCTTCCGGAGGATCCTCCGGTCCTCTGGTGGGCCAGTCCGACACTGTGGCTGGCCACAATCCATTTCAAGCTTCCCTTGTTTGTTTTATTATGCTTTAATATTTTGTTACACTTTTATCATGTCTATTATGACCTTGACAAAGAAACCGTCTAGAAACCTGTTTAATTTTAGAACACGTGTAGGTCCATTTGTACTTGTTGATATGAAAACAATTTGTGGTTAGGGGTGCCATCACTGATGAAGAAGTAACTGCACCTTTGGGCTTAGTTCATACTTTAGTGTTTTGATCAGTGATTTCCATCCATAATTGTGAGCCAGAACCAGAAGTAGAGCTTACCAAGAGCATACAGTATAATGAAAGATTTTTTTATACCTGTTCTTTTTTTCAACCCGCACCCGGTTTAAGCTCACAATCACGATGGATGAAGGCCTTGGTCTGCTTTCCAACATCCAAGAGTTGCTCAATATAAGTGAAGTGTGTTTTAATTTATCCCAGTCAAAACTGCATAAATATCTGCAGTGAATACTTACCACTCTACAGGGTTAGTTATGTGCCTTCTTTGATATGCTATGTTTAAACCCTGTGCTAAACTAAATCATTGTAACTCTAAACAACAGCAGACAATGTTGGTCATGCTGTTCAATCTACAAGCTACATGTTATAAAGCAGGATAAGCTGAGCAGAATTAGGAAAATATACAGTATAGTTAAAATATACATCATGTGCTTGTCTTTCTTGAGTAAATTGTTATATTGTTTTAAAATTCAAGCACCTTATGCCTTTCAGATATGATCATACGTAACAAGAGCGATGCTTTCCTCTTAATGGAATTTCACTATTCTCCAGAGGTTAAAACAACATTTTTTTTACTTCTTCTGAATGCCTACTCCATCACCGTGATTGGAAACATTGTCATCATTTTCATCATTTCTACAAATAAACAACTACATAAACCAATGTATTTTTTCCTGATTAATTTGTCTTGCATAGATCTGTTGCTAACCAGCGCAATCACACCAAAGTTCCTGTCTCTTCTGGTGGATGGAAGTAGAATCATCAGTTATGTGGGCTGTCTGGTACAATGCTACAGCTTCTTCTTATTGGGTTCCACTCATATTTTAATTTTAGCAGTCATGTCTTTTGACAGGTATATGGCTATATGCAATCCTTTACGTTACATGGCTGTGTTAAGCCCCACACTCTGTCTATATCTAGCTTTGGGTGCTTGGGCATGTGCTTTTCTGGACACCATAGCCCCAACTGTACTAGTAGTATGTCTTACCTTCTGTGGTTTGAGAATTGACCATTTTTTTTGTGATGTAGAGCAACTTTTAGAAATGGCCTGCACAGATACTCAGCATCTACGTCTTTTAAATTTCATGGTTTCTGCAGTGATTGTGTTTGGATCACTTATTCTGATTATTGCATCTTATTTAAATATAATAATTGCAATATTAAAAATACCCTCATCAGGAGGGCGAAGGAAGACCTTTGCGACATGTTCCTCTCACCTCTTAGTTGTGTTCATATACTTTGTTGGCACAGTGTTTATGAGCTTACGGACTATTAAAAACTCTTCTATAGATTTTGACAAATTGGCTACAGTTCTGAATTCTATATTAACACCGTTCTTAAATCCATTCATCTACACTCTGAGAAATCAAGATGTAAAACATGCTGTGAAGAGTTTCTTCCAGTGTGGAGACAGATTTGTAGTGATGAGACCTGTAAAATAATATTACAGTACAAAACCCAGTTCATTTTAGCCACAAAGTATAAAATACTACTGTCACGACGAGCCGGCGATGCGCCTCATACTTACTGCGCCGCCGGTCTCCCGTGTCTAGATCTGAACAGGTCGTTTCCCCTAGCAACCAGCGTACTGGAGGACCCAGCGACACGTGCTTCATAAGCACGGCCAGCTTCCTCCATCCCCTGGACAACAAGCAGCAGGGGAGCTGAACGCCGACGCCCATTAGTCAGTGCTTATGTGTTTTAAGTTTCTGAGTTGGGTCACGTGACGCTGGCCACGTCACATAACCCATCTTCTGGGCCTATTTAAGCAGGCAGCCTGCTGGCCACAGGTTGCCTGTGTTTGGTCTCTCCAGCAGTGCTTTTGGTTTTTGGTATAGTGACTTCAGTGTGTATCGGACTTCGGCATGTGTGTTTAAGACTTTGCTTTCTGCTTTATCCCCTGGTATTGATGAGACTTCCTGGTACGACCATTTGGCTTGGTGACCCTTCTATGGGGTTGTTGACATATCAGTCAGGGCCGGCCTTTGGGGTGTGCGACCCGTGCGGTTGCACAGGGCGCTTCACTCCCGGCCAGTTAAGGGGGGCTCGGCCTGCTCCTGTACAGCGTCTTGTGCCCCCCCCCCCCCTCAGACCTCAGATCAGCCCACCCAGCCACTTTAAAAAAAAACATACTTACCTGTCCTGCACTGCCGGTGCCGTCAGGTTCCGCGCTCCACTGTCTTCCCTGCTGACGCAGCGTCAGGTCATAGTGTGTGCCGGCAAGTCAATGGAGGACAGATCCGGATTACTGGTGTGTCACACCAAACGGATCCGTCCCCATTGACTTGCATTGGGGGTCATTCCGGATCCTTCTTGGTGCGGATGCCTGGGCCGGAGAGCAAACCGCAGCATGCTTTCAGGAGCATTCCGTTGTCTTCAGTTCAGTTTTGTCCCCATTGACAATGAATGGGGACAAAACTGAAGCGTTTTTTTCCGGTATTGAGCCCCTATGACGGAACTCAATACCGGAAATTAAAAATGCTAGTGTGAAAGTAGCCTAACACTACTACATTTTCTATACTCAGATAGCCATCACTGTGTTACCTCTACAGTTACAAAGGACTGCTGGGGACATCTACTATATTATCTATACACAGATGGTTATCACTCTGTAAGGGGGCCCTCTGAGACTTTATCGCCCACCTGAACCTGTAGCCGGCCCTGGGCTGACGTCACATATGCGCAGAAGGACTCAGAGGGTGGTAGGGGAAAGTTAGCGGCTGCACTGCTGTAAGTAAGTGCCCCCAAACAACGTGATGACTGGGGGGGGGGATTAATTGGGAGCGGGACTATATACTTAAGGCCCCATCCATATACTTAAGGCTCCATCCTTATTTTATATACTTAAATCCCCATCCTGTATAGGATAATAGAGATGGCAGTCATGGCACAGGAAAATACAGGAAAATATAGTGACAGTATTAAAAGTCAGACTGTATAGAGCTATAAATACAGTGCAGAGATATATAGTGTGATATAGGACAGTATAGAGAGCTATAAATACAGTGTAGATAGATATATATACTGTCCTACTCTATATCTCTGCACTGTATTTATAGCTCTCTATACAGTATTATATCACTCTATATATCTCTACACTCTATTTATAGCTCTATACTGACGTTAGTACTGTTACTATATTTTTCTGTATGGATAATGGAGATGGGATGGCACACATACTTCTTTAAGTAAATATATATATAAATGGGGGGGGGAGGGCGCCGAGAGAAAGTTTTGCACAGGGCGCCATCTACCCTAAGGCCGGCCCTGATATCAGTTAATTGATCAGTTATTTCTATCAGTTATTGTGAGCCAAAACCAGGAGTGGACACCAAACAGAGATCAGATATAATGAAAAGATTTGCACCTGTTTTGTGTTTTCTGACCCGCACCTGGTTTTGGCTCACAATAACAGATGGAAATAACTGATTAAATAACTGATATGTCAACAACCCCTATATTGCGTTGTGTGTTCTGTCTTTGTTCGTTATTTTATCCCTTGTTCCCCTTCCCCTTACGCCCCTGCACTTAATCAGGCTAGGGTCTGTCGATAAGTTACGCGCCGTTGTTTAGGATGGGCCGTGTAAGTAGGCAGGGACAGTGGTTGGGGGCTTCAGACAGGGCTCACTACCTCCCTCCCATGACAACTATAACTGAAAAA
>ONZH01009402.1:0-89126 GCA_900303285.1 Rhinella marina
GATGCCGCCATTATAAGCCTCGTTGAAAAACTCACTGCTCAGCATGAAGTCAGATGCTTTGCGCTTGTCACAAGAGACGGTGGAGGAAGATACATCGCTTGATAGCCAGAGCACCCTCCGGTCTGTTTCTCAGCGCGTATCGGAAGAGGGGGATGAAGAGGAAGAGGAGGAGAATGTCGGCGAGACAGAAGAGGGTACCAGTGCTCAGTCCTTAACTCTTGAGCGTGTATGGGCTGAAGAGGAGGACTTGGAGGAGGAGGAGGAGGAAATGGAGAGTCAGGCCAGTGAGGAGAGGGAATTCTTGCGTGTTGGGACTCTTGCGCACATGGCAGACTTCATGTTAGGCTGTCTATCCCGTGACCCTCGCGTTAGAAGAATTTTTTCAAACACCAATTACTGGGTGTTCACTCTCCTGGACCCACGGTACAAGCAGAACCTTTCCACTCTCATCCCTGCAGAGGAAAGGAGTATGAGAGTGAATAGATATCAACAGGCCCTGGTGCACAAGCTGAAACAATTCTTCCCATCTGACGCCACTAGCGGCAAAGGGCATGGTTCTGTGGGCCAAGTAGCGGGGGAGAGGAGCCGAGCAGGCAGCTTGTCCAGCACTGGCAGGGGAACGCTCTCCAAGGCCTTTGCCAGTTTTATGTCACCCCAGCAAGACACTGTCACCTGTCCCCAGTCTAGGCAGAGTAGGGGAGAGCTGTACAGAAAGATGGTGAGGGAGTACCTAGCTGACCATACCAACATCCATAGCGATCACTCTGCTCCATACAACTACTGGGTTTCAAAGCTGGACACGTGGCCTGCACTGGCGCTGTACGCCTTGGAGGTGCTGGCCTGCCCTGCCGCTAGTGTGCTGTCAGAGCGGGTATTTAGTGCAGCTGGTGGCGTCATCACCGATAAGCGCACACGCCTGTCAACTGACAGCGCTGACAGGCTGACGCTTATTAAAATGAACAAAGCCTGGATTTCACCGGAATTCAAATCTCCTCCGTGGGAAAGCAGCTAAAGATTAACATTACTTATGTATCCGTTTCCTCTTCTCTACTCCTCCTACTCCTTCTCCTCCATGTCGTCTTTGCCTAACGCTGACTAAAAAAACACCATTTTTTTAGAGGTCCAACTGGCACTCTTTTACCACAATTTTTCAGGAGGGCCCCCTACAGGCCCTCTCTTCAAACAATTTTTCCAGAGGTCCACCTACAGGCCCTCTCTCCAAACAATTTTTCCGGAGGTCCACCTACAGGCCCTCTCTCCAAACAATTTTTCTGGAGGTCCACCTACAGGCCCTCTCTCCAGTTCCAGTTTCCAGTTTTATTTGCGCAAACTGCGTACATTTTTTTTGGAATAGGTGTGAAAAATAATATTACCTGCATATCTATATTGCCCAACATTGAATCGTGTAGCAACAAGAAGACCAAACACATGCTGCCCACAGGGTTCCGCAAATTCCTGGTCCACAATGTCAAGGAGCTCGAGGTTCTGTTGATGAGCAACAAGTCCTCCTGTGCAGAAATCGCCCACAACGTCTCCTCAAATAACCTAAAGACCATTGTAGAGAGAGCGGCACAGCTCGCCATCAAAGTGACGAACCCCAACGCCAGACTGCACAGCAAAGAGAACGAATAAATATCTCTGTGGTTATTTGTGCTAAATAAAAGTTAAATAAACACAAAAAAAAAAAAAATTGATCTGTTCCTGTTCCTGATCCACCCAAGTTTAATCTGTCCCATCATGAGAAAGTCCCCCCAAGGAGTCCCCACTGTAACTTGCTTCCCATACAACTACCTCACCCCCCGACACCTGTGTCTCGCCATTGTCCACCACCTCCTCAGACAACACTGGTAAATCCCCACTGTCAGCACACGGAGACTGCAAAAGGTCTTGCGAATTGGGGCAGAGAATGTTCTGGGGTAGCACATCAGAGAAAGGGTGACTACGGGGTTCCAGGGAGTACGTGACCACATGCAATCTCCATCCAAAAAGTCATACTGAGGCTCACCACCATGCTTTACACGCAATCCTATTACTGAGGCTCACCACCATGCTTTACACTGCAATCTTATTGAAAGACAGACAATCAGGGGTTAACCGCCAGGTTGTCAGGCAGCATTTTTAAGTGGGTCACCATTACCATGTCCCTGAAAATTGCCTTGGGGTCATCTCCAGACTATTTTTTATGAAAGGCCATGGGGTGCTATACACACAGTGCTGACTGAAGCCCATCAGCCTTTCTAAACACAATTGAATCTGTCCCATCATGAGAAAGTCCCCCCAAGGAGTCCCCACTGTAACTTGCTTCACTTTCAACTACCTAACCCCCCGACACCTGTGTCTCGCCATTGTCCACCACCTCCTCAGACAACACTGGTAAATCCCCACTGTCAGCACACGGAGACTGCAAAAGGTCTTGCGAATTGGGGCAGAGAATGTTCTGGGGTAGCACATCAGAGAAGGGGTGACTATGGGGTTCCAGGGAGTACGTGACCACATGCAATCTCCATCTAAAAAGTCATGCCACACTTGATGGAGCTCACAATTGACAATTGTACCGGTTGATGCTAAATTTTTAAGTTGGGGTCCTGCGTCGTCATTCTAACTACATCCGGCTGTTGTCACCACCACACACGCTAGCCCAGGGGGCACTCCTCTGGCTCTTCCAGCTCAACCTCCTTCCCCCCAGCCTGCCCCCCCACCTACAGGCCCTTTCTCCAAACAATTTACCCGGATAGGGGACGTATTAGATATTATACTGATTTTTGTTTGTTCCTCTTTTAATTGGCTCCTGACCTGTGATAGGCAGAGCATGGACACGTCCCCTTAGCTGCAGTAGAAAACACTCCCCTGGCCAGAGCAAGCTCTTTTTCCTTTTCCGTGTTCAAAAAATCCATGAAATATATGGTCCCAAGATAGGGGACGTATACGATTTTAAACTGAGAAGAATCGATACCACACATGCCCCACTAGGAGAATTTGGGGTAATTGTGGGATTAGACAGCCTCAGAGGCATCCATGCATGCTGCCCCTGCTGTTTCCTGTCAATTTCCGTGGTGTTTCCATCATTTTCTGAGGTTTCCAGGTTTTCACCCAGCCTTCCCTAGGCAGAGCCTTGGTCCCCTGCAAAAAATGCTCGAGTCTCCCATTGACTTCAATGGGGTTCGTTATTCGAAACGAGCACCCGAGCATCGGGAAAAGTTCGACTCGAATAACGAGCACCCGAGCATTTTAGTACTCGCTCATCTCTAGTTTGGAGATGAAATCGCCCAGGGGCTTGGGCACCTTCTTGAATAGCGATGCTTCCGGGCACTTGCGCGGGGGGAATGGGGGGGTAATTTGCATACGTTATAAAAGTGTTTTTTTGATGATTTCATTGAGGGACATATATAAGAAAGGTACTGTTTTAATGTGTGTAACGTTGGCTATAGCCTGATCTGAGCAGTCTATGACGCTCAGATCAGGTGAAAGACTCCCTTTAATGACATGCAATCAATATGTAAGGTTACAACATATTTGTTCAGGCTCAATCAAATTTAAAATTGCAAATAAGATTAAACATTATTGTAATTTATTCATCAAGTTTTAGACTATATACAATGTACCAAGTGTAAGTGTAAGATCTGGAATATAGGATTTTTATCTAGGATTATTATGTTGAGTAGTCCAGTTTATTTTCACCATCTAAGTTATAGAAAAATAAGTTTCCTTTCATACCATTCTCAGTTCAGAATAATGAATATTATAAGAAAAACAATATTATGGGATTTATGAAACAGAAAGAAAACAGGTCTGGAAAAAAAGATGTGTTTGGTAGTAATAGGCATACATTTTTTTTCATTTAAGAAAGTTTCTTATATCTAGCATAATGTTCTAAATGGCCTGTGGATAGACTTGACTTATTCATATTTTAACACTATGTCAGTTTTAGGTCCAAGGTCCCATTGTTGTCACAGTCCTAGGATATTCCACAATTTTCTGAGACAGCCTTTGAAACTTCAGGCTGTCCTGGCTTAAAAATGGTAGAGTTTATGTAAACCTCTCTCATAAGTGGGTGGTGTCAGAGGGTTTGGGGAATTCCAGGGGTCAAGTCTTATTTGCCCTGAATTCACCAACTAGATAGTGGTTTGAGCTCCACATATCCTGCACAGATATAAAATGATATGATGAAATTCCTTTTTTCGGTAGCAACCACTTTCACAGTTTGCAGGAAGCTCCTAAATTCCCTTTTAGTGGCATCTGGATGCAGCCAGAATAATATTGCTTATTATTATGTCTATGCTGTTGCTTTGAAGCTTTGTAATCAAATTAGGAGGATCTAATGCCTATAACACCATGAATCCTGTGTCAGAGTGGGATTAACATAATAAATTATAAAGATAACAAAAAATTGTCACGAACCAGCGGGTGTGAACCGACTGTGCCTTGTGCCCTATCTCCTCTAAGGGCATTGTCTAAGTGAACCCCTTGATCTTCACAATACCCCTGATGGTGGGATAGACTTTCCGAGGGTAACACTGGGTCGCTACCTCTTGAGGAGGGTTGGAACACGAGGCAGCTGGTCCAGGCAGACCAGGGGTTACCTGAGCAAGGCACCAGAGGTACGGAGTAGTCAGAAGGCCGAGTCATTACCAGGAGCAACAATGCAGGACCGAAGGATGAGGCAGAGCCGAAGTCAGACAGGCAATGGGCCAGGGCAGGCGGCACAGGTATAGGGCAGGCAATCCTGGTCGGCAACAAGAAGATCAAAGCAAGCAGGCAGGGATGAAGCAGGTAGCAGAATCCGGGACACTAGCACGAGTCAGCAACACAGGTATTCAGACAGGAACAATAGTAACCAAACAGGATACAAGGACCTTGACACTGAGGCATCTGGGAAGAGGGCTAAGCCCCCTATATATGAGCAAGAGGGCCAGAATTGGTCAACGAGGTCACATTATCCAACCCACATGATCCAACATGGTCACATTATCCAACCCACATGATCCAACATGGTCACATGATCCAACCCACATGATGCGCCGGCCCAGAGGGAGTGATGCAAGGAACAAGCAGCAAGCATGTTGTAGCCAGGGCTGAATGGAAACTCTGGAGCGGTTCACAGAGCAACAGCACTTACACAGACAGAGCCCAGGACTGCAGCGGTGAACGGGAAACACAGGCAACAGATCACCGCTGAACACGGCACCCAGGACCGCGGCGGTAAGCAGGGGAACAGAAATACATGTCTATAGGTCAATATACTCATATGGACTCATAACCAGCATTTTCTATAAATTGTAAAATGATGATAATTCCAACAGCCTCAAATAATTACAGATGCAGCTCTTACCTAGTGCTGTCAACAGTTTAGTATAGTCAGTATAGTCAGAACTGAAGACAGCTTCCCCTTAAGGGGGTTCTCCTGCCTTTACTAGTTAATCGGCAGGGGTCCAACACTTCACACCCCCACCAATCAACTGTTCAGGTATAGCTCCATTGCTGGAAGTCGGTCGAAACTACATAGCTCTGTCCACTTTGTAGTGAAGGGAGCTTGTTACTGTACCACTACTCTAATTGAAGTCAATGGGAAGCCCTTTTAACTTGAAAACAAAATATAATTTGTTCCTTCTCATTTGCCATAGCAGACGTACAGCACTAAATTGTGAGTATGCAGGAAAATATGAAGTGTTCAGATGTTTTGCCTGAAAAGTTTCTAATGGTGAAACAGCAGTTGTAGTATAAAAATATAAGCCAGCTAAAGCAGAAAATAATTTGTATACCTTAGTCCTGGCATGAAATACTGAAGCTAATGTGCGTGTATATTGATTTTGATTTACAACATAACATAAAACTTTGTCTGGAGAATCAATTATTATGTTTTATTAAGAATATATTTGAGCCAAGTTGATGGGCTACATCAAAAGGATATCTGATTAGCAAAAAAGTAACTAATCATATCCTGTGATATATCCATGGATTTCTGTAGGTCATAAAACATCAAAAGAATAATGTTTCTTAACAGTAATGTACACCATAGTGTACCATACTATTCAATTCCACCCACTGTTTAATAATGCAAATATATATCAATAAGGTTATTAATGGTTGTCTCAGGAATTTTCTGCCATGCTGAATGCACTTGGGCATGTAAATCATCAAGATCCATTGTTGACAGCTCCCTTTTGCAATTGTTGACCAATGACATCACAGGTGTGCTTAATGTGATACAAGCCCGGAGGTGCTGCAGCCATGGTAGCACATTTAGGCCATGCAGGTTGTTCACAGTAGCACTAGGAACAAACGGTCTAGCATTGTCCTGTTGAAAAATAGCTCCTGGGACATTCTGGAGAAATGTCTGTACCACATGTTTCACAACCAAATCAATCTAATGCTGAGCTGTTTATATACCTAAAATGACGACTATGGAGGTCTAGCTACTTTACATTATGCCACCCCACACTGTAATCCCAGGAGTAGGACCAGTGTGACATTCCCTTGTGATGGCCTCTTTATGGCATTTCCCATTGCATCTGAGACAAAAGTGGGACTCATATCTGAAGAGTACAAACCTCCATTTTAGCCTCCATTGCCTTATTGCTGTGCATTATGAAAGGCTTTAAGAGCGGTGGCCTGAGGTCAATGGAACACCTGTAGTTGGAAAATTGGCTAGTAGCCCAAAGGCATTTACATGACTTTTTGATTTGGGCTGCATTTGATTTGTTTGTGTACACACTGTTTGCCGTCCTAGGCTTGGGATGTGACATCCAATTTCCATTTCAATTTTTTTTGTTGTTCTTCCAATCACTGGCACTCACAATGCTGAACATTGCTGATGGTGTGTAGTGATCTACCAGAGTGCTAAACCAAGGTTTCTCAGTTCAAGGACTCTATCATTTTCAGTTTGTGATAAGTGGTGATAACTGGCACTGCACAATCATCCCACGCAACTTGATATGATTTTTGAGCTTTCATGTGGCTAAAAAAACTTTGCTTTCCATCTAGCTTTTATGCCCCTGCCACATGCCACAAATTGGAGCTACGGTAGGTGCTTGCAAATGTGATCATTTGCAGATCTTTGTGAAACCTATTTGTTACTTGCTCAATTTGCATACTCTTATGGTGCAAATGATCACATTTGCAATCACCTAGCTCCAATTTGTGGCATGTCGCAGGGACATAAAAATCAGATGGAAAGCAAAGTTTTTTAGCTACATGAAACCTCAAAAATCAGATCAAGTTGTATATATAGTGGCATGCAAAAGGTTGGGCACCCCAGTCAAAATTACTGTTACTGTAAACATTTAAGCAAGTAATCGTTTACATTTTCAAAAAAGGAAAAGGACTCAAAGCAAAAGTTTGGGCATCCTGCACTCTTTGGCAAGTATCACAGCTTGTAAAAGCTTTTTTGTAGCCAACCTAGAGTCTATCAATTCTTGTTTGAGTGATTTTCATTAATTCTTCCTTGTCTTCCAGTTTTGTCAGATTTTTGGGCTATCTTGTATGCACTGCTCTTTTGAGTTCTATCCACACATTTTCAATGATGGGGCCCGTAGTGAAATCTGCCCGTGGCCACCAACATATTTTGGTAGTAGTCGATTATGCAACCCGGTATCCTGAGGCCATCCCGCTGCGGCACACTTCGGCCAAACTGACTGCCAAAGAATTGTTTGCGATGTTTTGCCGCATCGGGTTGCCTAAAGAAATCCTTACGGATCAAGGTACTCCGTTTATGTCTAAGGTGACGAGGGAGCTGTGCAAGTTGCTCAGGATTAAGCAGTTGCACACCTCAGTGTACCACCCCCAGACAGACGGCCTTGTCGAAAGGTTTAATAAAACCTTAAAGTCAATGCTTAAGAGGGTGGGAAGGACTGGGATATGTTGCTGCCATACCTCATGTTCGCCATCAGAGAGGTACCACAGGCCTCAACGGGGTTTTCCCCGTTCGAGCTGTTGTATGGCAGACATCCCAGGTGCCTTCTGGACATCGCCAAGGAAACCTGGGAACAGGAACCTACACCTTATAGGAGTTTCATAGAGCACAATGCAGCCATGCAGGATAGGATAGCCACTGTAATGCCGATTGTAAATGAATATTTGGTAGAGGCTCAGGCTGCACAAAGCCGGACCTACAATAAGAAAGCCACTGTGAGAACTTTCTCCCCAGGTGACAGAGTCCTAGTGCTCATGCCCACGGCCAAAAGTAAGTTCTTAGCCAAATGGCAATGGCCGTATGAGGAAAAATAGGAGAAGTAAACTATAAAGTATACCAGGCTGGGCGGAGAAAGCCCGAGCAAATATATCATGTAAACCTCCTAAAGCCGTGAAAAGACCGTGAGTTGTTGTGGGCAACGGAAACCCTGGTGGTATCTAGCTCAAATGCCCCGATATCAGTATCAGCAGGCTAAGGGGTTAAAATAGCGGAGACGCCAAACAGCAAAAACGAGAGGTATGTCAGTTAGTGCAACAGAATGCCGACGTTTTTTCAGAAAGACCAGACCAAACGCCGATAATTCAACATGACATTGTCACCGGTCCGCAGGTACGGGTGCGAGTCAAACCGTACTGGGTGCCTGAGGCCGGAGACAGGCCACGAGGTCAAAATGATGCTCCGTCTGGAGGTTATCGAGGAGTCTAATAGTGAATGGGCCAGTCCAATTGTATTCATTCCAAAGCCGATGGGTGGTTGTGTTTTTGCAACGACTTTCGTAAACTTAATCAAGTGTCAAAATTTGACCTATATCCCATGCCCCGCGTGGATGAGCTGATTGAAAGACTGGGCCAGGCCCAGTATTTCATGATGCTGGATCTCACAAAGGGCTACTGGCAGGTACCCCTGACTGAGTCAGCGAAGGAGAAAACAGCCTTTGTCACCCGGAGGGGCTGTACCACTATGTCGTGCTGTCTTTTGGGCTTCATGGGGCCCCAGCCACGTTTCAGAGGCTCATGGACATAGTGCTAAAACCCCATCGGAAATATGCCTCGGCCTACTTGGATGACATCATCATCCACAGTGGTGACTGGCAGACACACTTATCACATGTTCGGGCTGTAGTAGACTCCCTTCGCAAGGCCGGTCTGACAGCTAACCCGAAAAAGAGTGCAGTAGGACTTGAGGAGGCCCATTATCTGGGGTACGTGATTGGCCACGGGGTCATCAAACCTCAGATAAACAAAGTCCAGGCCATTCAGAATTGGCCCCGGCCTCTATCTACCAAACAGGTAAAGGCATTTCTAGGCCTAATAGGGTATTATAGGCGGTTTATACCCAATTTTGCCGGGAAAGCAGTCGCCCTGACTGACTTGCTAAAGGGAAAGAAGTCAGTTAGGGTTAATTGGAATCCCCAAGCCGAAGAAGCGTTCCAGATCCTGAAAAGGACTTTGTGTGAACAGCCCGTCCTATCCAACCCCAACTTCAAGGACACGTTCATTGTTCAAACGGACGCGTCTGAGGTTGGCCTAGGAGCGGTGCTGTCACAAGAGGTGAACTGGGAAGAACACCCGTCACCTACTTAAGCAGAAAGCTCACTCCAGCAGAAAAGAACTACAGTGTGGTTGAGAAGGAGTGCTTGGCCATTAAGTAGGCCCTAGAGTCGCTGCGGTACTATCTGCTGGGACGACATTTCCGCTTGGTATGGATGAGGAATGCCAAGGAAAGGAAAGCTCGGGTTACCAGTTTTTTTCTTTCTTTGCAAAATTGCAAGGGAATGTGGATGCCCTGAGCATCCTGTTATGGAGCAAGTGTTCAGCCCCACAGGTTTGAACAGAGAGGGGGGGTATGTAAGGCAGTGACAGGATGCGTCTATGAGGGAAGGTACATTCCGCTCAGAATGTTGTTGGAGACTTTTTAAAAGTGTCTATGTTTCAGGTGTGTGTTAGGACGTGCCACCAAGGTACACAGCTTTGGTGGAGTAGAACCAGGAAACTTAAGGGGGGGAATTTATCATTAGGAGAATATTTGAAGTCAGTTTTGCTTCAGTCTGTGTTGGAGTACTTTCTGCCACATTTATCAAACGTCACAGGTTGTTTGATAAATGTGGCTTGTCCTTAAACCTAACACTTCTGTCTAGAGAAGCTCCTCCACTTTTCCTACTGCACCCTCCTCCTGGAGTGAGATTGCAACTATTTTGCGACTTTTTTTAAAAAGTCGCAATGATAAATCTGGAGTGAAACTCATTAACATGGCTAACCACACCCACTTTTCCACCCATATTACAAACTGGAGTGAGTGGTGTACACATGCAAAAAGTCGCAAAAAAATGCGCAAAAAAGTCGCAAAAGCCCTATCGTGCGACTTTTTGAAGACAGAATTCTGGAGTGAAGGTGTGATAAATCAGGGCCAAGGTGTCCACTAACTAGAGGGTGGAAGCCATTGTTCAGTAAAGGCTGGAAACAGCCATCCGGGCCTGATTTTACTGGAGATTAGCACAGAGAGGGTGGGAGCTAATCTCCCACGATCCACTATAGGTTTCTGTTATGTTCCATGTCCGCAGTTCCTATTTAAACTTTCAGCAGAGTGCAGGGTGTGTCTGAGTGGAAGATAGGCACTAGTGTGAGCAGGCTGCGTCCTGGAGACTACGGCTGACTGAGCCAAAGAGAACCATAAATAAAGGTGATAACAGGACTTTTGGTGTCACTGCCTTTGTTGCCTATGGACTGAGTGTGAACAATCCCTGACAATATATATAATCACTTTTTTTGTTATACTGCATATTGACTAAAAAGAAATATTTTATTTCTTTGCTTTCAACACCAACAGACATTTTCACACCTCAATATGTGTTAAAGAATTCATTGTTGATTTTAAGGAAAGACACATTCACCTTAACAATCTCCTAAAAAAGAATTGGTTTGTAAAATTGTTTCAAATAAGGTTGATGAAAAGAAATAGGATCTGGAAATGATACATAAAAAACAAATCAGGATAATCACAGAGCAATCACCTAATCTCTGTGAGTCTGGCTGCTGCACCATGTGATCAGCAATATAGGGGAACATAGTGTTATCTAATAGTGTATAGTGGCCAATGTAATGTATGGTGGCCCACACATTGGCCAGATTCGACAAAGCAGGAACAGCTGTTAGCAAGCAGCTCCCTGCTCTTAATCTTAGAACCACCATATGGTATGATATTGCTCTAGTGAGATGTGCCATAAATATTAATGGTCAGAACATCCCTTTAAATGGAATAGTAAAGCAAATATACTATATGGTAAGTACAGTGACTTATTATTTATTTTTTTATTATATTATTTTTATAATAATTATTGTATTCTGTTTTAAAATTATAGAGCAAAGGCTTAACAGACAACATTTTGTGTTTGCACTGACATAAAAGAATTGCCTTGCAATCTTACACAAAAGGGCCAACCATTAATTTCTATGGTGTCAGACTTCACAGACAATTGCAACACAACTGTGACCTCTACGCCAGGCATGCTGCATCACTGCACATTAATTATTTGCTGCATAGGAAATAATCATTTTTCTAAGTAGTTTAAATTAGTAACTTTCTGATAATTTTGCCATCCACTGCAGTCATATTACAGTGATCCCTCAAGATACAATGGCCTCAGGATACAATATTTTCAACATATAATGATCTTTTCTGACCCATCACAAGTTGAAACTAGACTCAACATACAATGCCTCAGACTCAGATCCAACCAATCAAGGACACCTCTCTGGTAAAAAAAAATCTGTATTAGTTGCTAGTTGGCAGCTATTCCTGACTGTTATATCTGGACTTGTTTATCTGTCTTAGTTATCTGCATAGTTTTCTTAAATCTTCATTTTCTATTATCTTGGATGGAATTTTGGGGCTTTGGAACCGATTACTCAACTTACAATAGTTTCAACATACAATTGGTCCTCCGGGAACCAATTAATATTGTAACTTGAGGGACCACTGTATTGTGCTGTACTTGGTCATTTCCTGTGATCAGGAAACCAGCATTAGATTTATAAGCCTCCAACTTTCAGTCTGCAATTTTGTCTTTAAATCTTTTTTTCAAGAAATTCATGGTTGCCAAAGTTTAGGAACATAAAGATTATTTGGAAAATCAGATATAAATCCTATATCTAATAAGTAATAGATTTAGTCCACATGTGAGATAATAATATGACCTGTAAAATCAGAATAATCACAATTTCCTGCACAAGCTGCTCCAGCCTCAAAAATATCACAGGCACCTCTTATTTTTATAAGACACAATTCCCTTACTTATTCAAGTTTGTGAATTTATAGACAGACAGCAAACCTAAAGACACAATAATACTAACAAGATCCAATGAGCTCCTTTACATATTTGTGACCAACAGCAAAACAGCAGTAAATCATTTTGGTAAATATTTAAAATTAGACATAAAATAATATGGATTTGTTCTAAAAAGACCAAGCTTAAATCTTCTAATTGAGAACAACACATTGAAAGTGTCCATTCATAAGTCTAGAATGTATACATTATGTTTCATAGAGGAGGAGCCAAAGAGTATGAAATGTGAAAAAAGAATGTTTATGAGGGATAAATCAAAAGTCTTTAATGTAGTAAAGAAAATTCAAGTTTTTTTTAAATATTCTTTTATAATAGGCCAATAAACAGCAATATGAAAATGTGGTCTAAATATTTTTCTTGACAACAAAGACATAGTCAGTGTAGCATGCCCCTATACCCAGTTAACGCGGTTTTCTTGTCTAACACATTGCTGGTATATTGCTGGGATATGCTGGGATATAGGTGCAGTTCTTACCTCTGGGACCTGCTCCTATCTCCAGAACAGGCCCAACAAAGTGAGTGAGAGCAGCAAGTACAGCCATCCTCTGTTGACTTCTATGGGAGTTCAGAAAATACAGTAGTCAATCCAGCACATGGCAGTCCCATAGAAGGGAATGGAGGGATGGCCATGTATGCATTAAACTTTATGGGAGTTCTAAAAATATGGGCTCGACTATATCTTATAATCCCATAAAGGTGAATGGACTGTGAATGGACTGTGCATATGTGGTGCGCTTCCCATTCACATCACATGCGTGGTGTGCTCTCATTCACTTTGGATAGGCCCAACCAGGAGATAGCAGCAAGTCCCAGAGGTGGGACCTGCACGTATCTGACATTGGTGGCATATCCTAGCAATATGGCTCCAATGTATGAGATGACACAACCCTTTTAAGTGTGACCAGTTTAACATTCACTTTTGCATAAAATCTTGACATTCCACAGCATGTTAAATTATTAAATAAGCTACTTTACTTATCTTGTTCTGATTTTTAACTTTAGGATTTTTTTTCTCTTTTTAGACAGAACACCAATTTTTTTTATTGTTAACAGGGAGCAATGCATTATGACAGTGTCGTAAGTCAGGACACATGAACACATACAGATTCCAAAATAAACCTGCAGTATATCTACTGTCACTCCGAGTATAAATATAATAGGATGCAATATATAAAATCAAAGCATAATAAGTATAGGATAGTATTTACAATGTTTTCCATTAATTAATCCTATAGAAAATATTGTATAGACAATCCATTGAAGAAAGTCAATCTAGTATATCTTTATAGTGAAATGTATGATAGGTACTGTGTTTCAAGTTATACATATACTGTAAACCACTTTCAATTATTTAGTCTTATTTTAAGGTCCCTTAAATATGTATGTTTGCTCAGGTATATGACCTAGAAAGCTACATACTTGTCTTTTCTTCATGAACAGCTGGCTCAGTCTTCAAGATCTCTTGACCTGTCAAAAAATATAAGTCTACATTACAGGAAAGATATGGGAAAAGCAGTAACATAAGATGCTTAGTTTTCTTTCCTACTATGCAAAAGTTAATTTATTGCACTGTGCTGTGTGTGTATACTGCATGCATTTCATCTACATATTTTTCTTCTCCTTGTAACCATGTATGTCTTTTGTTTTAGCCCCAAACTACACATTTTTAAAGAAAGGAAGTACAATACTATAGAAAAAACTGTATTTTATACAGTTTTTTTTTTTGCTATGCTTGTTGCTCTTTCTAAACCTTTTATTACAAAACAAAATTCCTGATATATTCTTAGGCAGCTGTGAATGTGCAGTATACTAGATTTAATATATAACCTGCATATTTGTTTTAAGAGGGTGATCGGTTATCTCATTAATTCTGCTTCCCCTTCTCTCAGCCTGGGAGTCCAAGCAAACCACTAGGCAGCAGCTACTGTATATAGGTCATCAGAACATCAAAAAGTTCATGTTCTGTACCCCACAGTGTTTTTATCTGCCACTGCATGGATATGATCATATGCTCCATTGAAGCCAATGACTGGCTTCAGAGGTGAGGTGGCCGATGTGACTATGACACCACTGAAGCTTGTGATGTCAGTGAAGCCACTGATGACCATTCTGCAAGGACTGTATGAAGCCTTAGCTTAGTGAGGTAGGCTGTTGGCACTTGGTAAAATGTAATTAGAACTGCTTTAAGAGGTTAATGTTATGACTGATAGCTAGAGATGAGCGAGCGTGCTCGTTTGAGTATTACGGTACTCGTAAGTGCTCGCTGCTCGGACGAGTATCTCGCCATGCTCGAGGAAATGGCATCTCCCGCATTTTGAATTTTTGGCGCCAATAAACTCAGCCAATCACAAGCAAGGAGACTCTGCGGTACACCCAGCATCACGTGGGGCCCTTACATGTCGATAGCAGGGGTTGGCTGGCCTGATCAGGTGACCCTGGAATATACTAGTGACTGCCCGCGGTGCTCGGCTCCGATGCTGTTTGGATGTGGTTAGGGACAGATCTGCTGCGTTTCATGGAGAGTGTTAGGGCCTGAATTTAGTTCTCTGTTAGGCAGGAGTGATATCGAAAGAACCCAACAGCCCAACAATTTTTTTTGTCTCCTGGCTGGGCTCGCTGGCACTAGTAGTGCAGCTATCGCCATGTATAACCCTTTTTTTTTTTAATTGTTTTATCTCAGTGATACAAATCCATTTCATATAGCTGTGTGGAACCATTCTGTGTGTCACAGTTCAGCTGTCCATTCACCACAAACCACAATCCGTATTTTCTGTCCAGGTGACCCATACTGTACGTCACGTAATCAAATACGGTCTTTTGCTTTCACTGATACAGCTACATTAGAAAAATCTCTATGTGACATTTGTCTGGGTTGTAGTCAAAATAGCCACAGTCAGAAGGGGCTGAGTTTGCTCTCTGATAGTTTCTGCACGTCACGTTAAAAAATAAAATATATATTAAAAAAATATATAAAAAAATAGTTTTTTTGTTGATTTATCTCAGTGATACAAATCCATTTCATACAGCTGTGTGGAACCATTCTGTGTGTCACAGTTCGGCTGTCCACTCACCACAAACCACAATCCGTATTTTCTGTCCAGGTGACACATTCTGTACGTCACGTAATTAAAAAAGGTCTTTTGCTCTCACTGACACAGCTACATTACAAAAATCTCTGTGCGACATTTGTCTGGGTTGCACTTAAGCAGACCAAGTCTGCCTAATCTAATAGTTTCAGTGTAATTGCTCCATACTGCACAGTACGTAATAACATATGTAATTTAGCTGTAACTTATCCACCTATATACAAAGCACAATCTGTATTTTCTGTCCAGGTGACACATTCTGTATGTCACGTAATTAAAAAAAGGTCTTTTGCTGTCACTGATACAGCTACATTACAAAAATCTCTGTGCGACATTTGTCTGGGTTGCAGTCAAAATAGCCACAGTCAGCAGGGGCTGAGTTTGCTCTCTGATAGTTTCTGCATGTCACGTTAAGAAAAAAAAAATATAAAAAAAAATATAAAAAAAATGTTTTTTTGTTGTTTTATCTCAGTGGTACAAATCCATTTCATACAGCTGTGTGGAACCATTCTGTGTGTCACAATTCAGCTGTCCACTCACCACAAACCACAATCCGTATTTTCTGTCCAGGTGACACATTCTGTACGTCACGTAATTAAAAAATGTCTTTTGCTCTCACTGATACAGCTTCATTAGAAAAATCTGAGTGCAACATTTGTCTGGGTTGCACTTAAGCAGACCAAGTCTGCCTAATCTAATAGTTTCAGTGTAATTGCTCCATACTGCACGGTGCAAAATAACATACGTAATTTTGCACTAACATCCACCTATATATTTTCTAGTTCAGATTGAACAAGTTTGTGGGTTTCAGTACAGCAGGCCTATTTTTTTTGTACATATAATACACTTATATACAGAAAATGTTGAACCCCAGGGCTAAGGGTCGAGGACGAGGGTGTGGGCGTGGGCATTCAATTACTGCAGGTGGCAGAGGCCGTGGTCCTGGGCAGTGTGAGACAGTACCTGCTGATGAGGGAGCAGGGGAACGCCGCAGAGCTACACTCCCTAGCTTCATGTCTCAACTTACAGGTACACGTGGTAGAGGACTGTTGAAACCACAACAGTGCGAACAGCTGATGTCGTGGATTGCGGACAATGCTACAAGTAATTTGTCCACCAGTAAGTCTTCCACGCAGTCCACCCATGTTACCCAAGGGAGCACTCCTCTGGCTCCTCCACCTCAACCTCCTTCCCCCCAGTCTGCCCGCTCCCAGGAAAATTTGGAATGCGATCCGGCATACTCTCAGGAACTGTTTTCTTGACCCTTCCCAGAGTCACAAACCACTTCTTAGGTTGCTGCTGACCTCTTTCCCGATGACCAAGTTTTCCAACTGTCGCAGTCTGTGGGTGATGATGATGACAATGTTGAGTTAGTGGAAGAAGTTTGTAAAGAGGTGTCGGACGATGAGGAGACACGGTTGTCAGACAGTGGTGAAGTTGTTGTCAGGGCAGGAAGTCCGAGGGGGGAGCAGACTGAGGAATCGGAGGATGACGAGGTGACTGACCCAAGCTGGGTTGATAAGCCGAGTGAAGACAGTGATTCTGAGGCGGAGGCGAGTGTTGCACCAGAACAGGTTGGAAGAGGCAGTGGTGTGGCCAGAGGGAGAAGCAGGGCCAGAGCTGGTGCATCAGCAGCAACTGTTTCACGTAGTGAAGCTCCCGTGGAGAGGCCTAGATGTTCGCAAGTCTGGAGGTTCTTTAAAGAAAGTGAGGATGACCGACGGACTGTGGTGTGCAACCAGTGCCACACCAGGATCAGCAGGGGTGTCACCACTACTAGCCTAACCACCACCAGCATGCACAGGCATACGAGTGCTAAACACCCCACTCAATGGAACCAAGACCGTACACCTCCTGCGGGTCACACCACTGCTCCTTCCCCTGTGTCACTTGCTGCCTCTGCTAGTCAACCCCCTGCCCAGGACCCCGGCCGGAAAACCACACCTTCGCCTCCACGATCCTCCACAGTGTCCACCAATGTGTCCCAGCACAGCGTTCAGCTGTCTTTACAGCAGACGCTGGAGAGCAAGAGGAAATACAGTTCCACCCACCCACATGCCCAAGCCCTCAATGTCCACATCTCCAAATTGCTGAGCCTGGAGATGCTGCCCTATAGGCTGGTAGAGAACGAGGCCTTTCGCAATCTCATGGCGGTGGCTGCCCCTCGGTATTCGGTCCCCAGCCGCCACTATTTTTCCCGATGTGCCGTCCCATCCCTACACCAGCACGAGTCACAGAACATCATCCGTGCCCTGACCAATGCTGTTTCTTAGAAGGTCCACCTAACCACGGACACGTGGACAAGTGCTGCCGGGCAGGGACACTATATATCACTGACGGCACATTAGGTTAACTTGGTGAAGGCTGGGACCGAGTCTGACCCTGGGGCCGCTTATGTACTGCCCACACAGAGGATTGCGGGGCCTACCTCAGTCACGGTCTCTCAGATGTACTATGCCTCCTCCTCCGACCCCTCCTCCTCCTCCGAATTACCATCCGTGGGCACGGCGCCTTCAGTCGGTAGCTCTAGGCGCAGCAGCAGTGCCATGGGTAAGCTCCAGCAGGCAATGCTCAAACAGCTGATCTTAGGTGATAAAAGACACACCGCCCAAGAGCTGTTACAGGGCATCATGGCGCAGACCGATCTGTAACTGGCACCGCTGAACCTCAAGCCAGGTATGGTTGCGTGTGACAACGGGCGTAACCTGGTGGCGGCTCTGCAACTCGGCAGACTGACACATGTGCCATGCCTGGCCCACGTGTTCAATCTTATAGTTCAGCGGTTCCTCAAGACATACCCCAATCTGTCTGATTTGCTCACCAAGGTGCGCCGCATCTGTGCGCATTTTCGCAAGTCGACCACAGATGCTGCCACTCTCAGGGCAGCGCAGTGCCGCCTACAACTGCCCACTCACCGACTGTTGTGCGACGTGCCCACAAGATGGAATTCGACATTAAACATGTTATCCAGAGTTTACCAGCAGCACAGAGCGATTGTAGACTGCCAGATGTCAACTTCCAGGTCACTCAGGTAGTCAGGTCACTCAGATTCCTCAAGTCTACAATGAGGAGTGGACGTGGATGTCTGATATCTGCCAGGTGTTGAGCAACTTTGAGGAGTCAACACAGATGGTCAGCGGCGATGCCGCCATTATCAGCCTCACCATCCCGCTGCTTTGTCTGTTGAAAAACCCACTGCTCAGCATGAAGTCGGATGCTTTGCGCTTGTCACAAGAGATGGTGGAGGAAGATACATCGCTTGATAGCCAGAGCACCCTCCGGTCTGTTTCTCAGCGCGTATCGGAGGAGGGGGATGAGGATGAGGAGCAAGAGGAGGAGAATGTCGGCGAGACAGAAGAGGGTACCAGTGCTCAGTCCTTCTTAACTCTTGAGCGTGTATGGACTCTGGCGCACATGGCAGACTTCATGTTAGGCTGCCTATCCCGTGACCCTCGCGTTAGAAGCATTTTCCAAACACCGATTACTGGGTGTTCACTCTCCTTGACCCACGGTACAAGCAGAACCTTTCCACTCTCATCCCTGCAGAGGAAAGGAGTATGAGAGTGAATCAATATCAACAGGCCCTGGTGCACAAGCTGAAACAATCCTTCCCATCTGACGCCGCTAGCGGCAGAGGGCATGGTTCTGTGGGCCAAGTAGCGGGGGAGAGGAGGTGAGCAGGCAGCTTGTCCAGCACTGGCAGGGGAACGCTCTCCAAGGCCTTTGCCAGTTTTATGTCACCCCAAGACACTGTCACCTGTCCCCAGTCTAGGCAGAGTAGAGGGGAGCTGTACAGAAAGATGGTGAGGGAGTACCTAGCTGACCATACCAACGTCCGGACCGATCACTCTGCTCCATACAACTACTGGGTTTCAAAGCTGGACACCTGGCCTAAACTGGCGCTGTACGCCTTGGAGGTGCTGGCCTGCCCTGCCGCTAGCGTGTTGTCAGAGCGGGTATTCAGTGCAGCTGGTGGCGTCATCACCGATAAGCGTACACGCCTGTCAACTGACAGCTCTGACAGGCTGACGCTTATTAAAATGAACAATTCATTGATTTCACCGGAATTCAAATCTCCTCCGGGGGAAAGCAGCTAAAGATTAACATTACTTATGTATCCGATTCCTCTTCTACTCCTCCTACTCCTCCTCCTTGTCGTCTTTGCCTAACGCTGACCCAAAAAACACAATTTTTTAGAGGTCCAACTGGCACTCTTTTACCACAATTTTTCCGGAGGTCCTCCTACAGGCCCTCTCTCTAAACAATTTTTCCGGAGGTCCACCTACAGGCCCTCTCTCTAAACAATTTTTCCAAAGGTCCAACTACAGGCCTTCTTTCTTGGTATGGGTGAGCACAATTGCCATGAGGGTAACCACCAGGCTGTTGACTGAGAATTTGGGGTAATGGTGGGATTAGGCAGCCTCAGAGGCATCCATGCATGCTGCCCCTGCTGTTTCCTGTCCATTTCCGTGGTGTTTCCATCATTTTCGTGGTGTTTCCATCATTTTCTGATGTTTCCAGGTTTTCACCCAGCCTTCCCTAGGCAGAGCCTTGGTCCCCTGCAAAAATGCTCGAGTCTCCCATTGACTTCAATGGGGTTCCTTACTTGAAACGAGCACCCGAGCATCGGGAAAAGTTTGTCTCGAATAACGAGCACCCGAGCATTTTAGTGCTCGCTTATCTCTACTGATATACTACTGCTATACAGTACATCATGAGTGACAGGTGGTAATTGGATGCCATGCCATCCTATTTTTAGCAATGTATCAGCTGTTTTGGGTAAAAAAATAGCTTTCCCACTGATATTATTTAATTCAGTTTCAATTTATTCAGAGTGGATTACTTTGAATTTATGAAGTATATGCAAGTAATGAACTTATTATTTCCTAGAAAAGGCACAGACAAAGAGACATATGCCTCAAGCCATTGATAAAGCAGTATCATTAATATTTGCTTCTCTACTCTCACAGCACCAGGTAAGATCTAACAATGCCAATATTAAGTAAATGATACTCAAGTAAAGAAAACTAATATTTGAACAATTTTATCATGTCATAGGCCTGATGTGTAGCATTTTTCATTTTGAGCTGCTTTATGAATCTAAATGATACTCTTGTATTTTACATTAAAGGGGCTCTTCAGGAATTAAGAAAATAAAATACTTAAAGTGCACACTAGTTCACATGCAAACGGTCAGCCAGTTTCATAGGTGCAAATCTGCTCACAGATGCCCCTTTGACCTTTAAGCTGCTATATATTAACATTTGTCTGATGTGGTATTGTAGGAGTTATTTATTTTAAAGAGTTGTTAAAGGAGTTAAAATACTTAAATATTATTTTATTATATATTCCCAAATACCTTTCAGTAGTTATGGCTCATTTTGTCTAGGGAGCAATCATCAGGGGAAATAAAATGGCCGCCATCCTATCAGTACACACAAAACCTGTCCTAATCACACAGGAGGATGAGTTACTTAACAACACTGAAGTAAAGAGCTGCCTCATCCTCCTTTCTGCTCTGCTTGTCCAGGATTATGATCCTGAATACAACTGATAAGATCTTCAGCTGAATCTCTGTAGGAATGGGGTTTATGAGGAGACATGAAGTACACGTAGGAGGGTAGGGATGTGACTGATAAGCAGCAGCATTTGTATGCAGTCTCCATTACCACAGCCCCACATTACCACAGTCTGTCCTGTCCATCTTGTCCATCCTCTGTACTTCATGGCCCCTCATGAATTCCATTCCTACAGAAATTCAGCTGAAGATCTTATCAGTTGTATTCAGGATCATAATCCCTGACAAGCAGAGCAGAGAGGAGGATGAGGCAGCTCTTTACCTCAGTGATGTGAAGTAACTTGTTCTGCTGTGTGATTAGGACAGGTTTTGTGTGTACTAATAGGACAGCGGCCATTTTATTTCCCCTGATTATTGCTCCCTAGATAAAACAAGCCATTATAAATAATGAAAGGTATTTCGGAATATATTAATAATAAAGTAATATTTAAGTATTTTTATTTTCTTAATTCCCAGAGAACCCCTTTAACAACTCTTTAAAATACATAACTCCTACGATTCCACATCAGACAAATGTTATGATATAGCATCTTAAAGGGCATCTGTCAGCAGATTTGCTCCTATGAAACTGGGTGACCTGTTACATGTGCGCTAGGCAGCTGAAGGCATTTGTGTTGGTCCCATGTTCATATGTGCCCGCATTGCTGAGAAATAATGTTTTAATATATGCAAATTAGCTTCTAGGAACAATGGGGAAGTTTTCCTTAGGGTGCATTCACATGACCGTATGTATTTTGCTGTCCATAAAATGTGAATCTGGGAGGCGGAGTCTAGCCGCGGAGCCGAGCGCACATGCTTTTGTGAGCTCTGCTCCTGACCGGGTGAGAACGGAGATCTTTAGCGATATCAACGCCTCCAATATGGGAAAAATTACTAAAGATAAGTCAAAGAACACCCCTGGTCCACAAAAATCTGTGTCTGGAACCGGGGACATGGATAAATTCATGAAGAAGGCCGGGGCTGCTTCACTTGGAGCGAGCGGCAAGATGGCGCGGGAGGAAGAAGCTCCTCACTCTAGAGAGTTCTTGGCCGATTCAGATGGAGACAGAGAGAGCGAGGGAGAAGACACAGGCCTACAAGACCGACTCCCTGTCTCAAGGGCCTTTATGAAATCCCTGATATCGGATGCCTTGGAACCGCTTAGACGGGATCTTCAGGAGATAAAACAGGATATTAAGCAAGTCTCAGACCGCGTGGACACAGTTGAGGTAAACCAGGAGGCAATAGTAGACTTTGGCAAGGCTGTTAACACGAGCCTGGACAACGCACAAGCACATGTCAATCACCTGTATAATTTAATAGAAGACCAAGACAACCGTGGACGCAGAAATAATTTGCGCCTTAAAGGCCTTTCAGAATCTATATCGTCAGAGAACTTAATGGCGTCTCTTTCAGAACTGTTTGCTCACATACTAGGGGCTGAGTCGTCCTATGATATAACCATGGATAGAGCCCACAGGGCCCTTCTCCCTTTACCTAGACAAAATGAGCCCCCGAGAGATGTGATATGCAGATCGGTCCACTTTCAAACCAAGGAAGCCATATTACAAGCAGCAAGGCCCTCTCCTGCTATAGATTTCGCGGGAAACCGCGTCCAGATCTTCCAAGACCTGTCGCCGATGACGCTACAAAAAAGACGCCTCATGAAACCTCTTTTAGAAGCATTGAGAGGGAAATCGATTACTTACAGATGGCTGCATCCATTTGGCCTTTTGATCAACAATCCGGGAAGAAAGTTGATAGTCCGATCCCATGCCGACTTACAAAAGGTCTGTGATACATTAGAACTAACTTCTTTGGACATACCTGATTGGAACGCCGCACAAGATCTTGCGGAACTACCATCATTGCCATTCATCTCCCCCTGGACCCCGTCACGTTCAGCGAAACAGCAGCAACAGAAAAGGAGACTGGACAAGATGTCTCCTAAAAGGCTCCAAGTGGATGCAGATGGCTGAGTAGACGATTGACTGTCTTAACATGTTTTACCTACCTGATATTGTACTACTCTGTCAATGACTTCAGGCCTGAGCCAGGCAGTTTGCCATCTCGCCGCCTCCTGGCAGGGGCCTCATTAGATTTAGAGCCGCTAGTCGGCAAGTCTGCCTTATTTTTTTATTTTATATATTTTTCTATCTTTTCTTTGATATCTTCTATTCTGTGCTTTCTTCTACTCTTCCTACTATGTTTTTTGAGCTATATAGAGTCGCCGACTCATAATTTTCATTCCTTATGGCTATTATATACACACTAGAGGCCTTGTTATATCTCTTCCTTACATTTTTATAAGGGCTTCGCTATTCTTGTTCTACGCTCTTTCTCCTCCATCTACTAAACACACCGGCTTTCATGCTTGGTTTTGCAACCTGAGGTGCATTAACCTTATCTCTGCCGTAGACCAGGCGACTGATCCATTAATTTAATCTATATACCACATAACGGCCATTTTAGAAAATTAGACCCATTAAGGGACAATTTCAGATCTGTTATCTTACCACGTGGTCATTTTTATGGCTACTCTCCTCCTCTCACCCGTTTGCACTACTCTGTGCACATCTCCTATGCCTCTTTATTGGGCTTATGTTAATATTGTTATTTGCGTTCAATGTTATTTTGTGTTATATTGCACTTCCTATACAGGATACAGTATGTGTACATTTGAAAAATTCCCTCGTTCCACAAGATGGTTAAATGGCTACGGCGACTGTCTGTTCCTTTAATGTGCGTGGGTTGAATGCTCCGCCTAAGAGGTCTCAAATTATCCGCTTTCTTCACAAGAAGCGAGTTAAAATTGCTCTCCTCCAAGAAACTCACTTTAGGGTTAACCATGTACCTAACTTAACAAGAACTGTCTATAACCAATGGTTCCATAGTCTCTCACCAGACTCGGCCTCTAAAGGTACCTCTATTGCAATTCACAAGGACCTGCCTTTGGTGGTGCATTCGACTCGCGCAGACAGGGAAGGTAGATACATTTTTATTAAGGGCACAATAGGTAGTCAATTATATACTTTCGGAAATGTTTACGTACCCAATACCGCCCAACAATTATGGATTTCCAAAATGTTGGCTGAATTCCGCAATTTTGCGGAGGGTATTGCGATGCTTGGAGGTGACTTAAATTTGGTATTACATCCTAACATGGATAGTTCCTCTGGGCTGACCTCTCTCTCCCAGGCGGCAATACGGAGAACAAGAGGGGATTTGGCAGATTCTGGTCTAGTGGATGTTTGGAGGTCCTTGCACCCCACAACAAAAGATTACACGTTTTACTCGTCATCACATAGATCTTATCAACGTCTAGATTATATTTTTGCTTTACCATTTTTCTTGTCGGCGTGCCAGAAAGCCTCTATTGACAACCTTCTTTTTTCAGATCATGCCCCTCTATTGGTTGAGATAGGACTTGTGGGCCTCCCGAGAACCGAGTTCAGCTGGAGATTGAACGAGACCCTTATTAGTAATCCTAAACATGTTCGCGACATGACGCTACATCTAGCCAGGTATTTCTCTGAGAACGAGTCTCCCTCCACTTCTGCAGGATTGCTTTGGGAGGCTCACAAGGCTGTTATCCGAGGTCACTTTATCTCCTTAGGTTCATACGTTAAAAAGAAGAGAGAGGAGGAAGTGGCTAGTCTGTTAACAAAAATACAGGAGTTGGAGCGGCTACACAAACGCAGTTTAACTCAGGAAGTGTTAGAGCAGTTAGTGCGATATAGAACTGAGCTGAAAAATCTGCTAAACTGTAAAACAGCGAAACTATATCTATCAGCGAGATACAAATACTTTGCCCATGGAGACAAGGCCTCAAAATTTATGTTATCCCACCTTAAAAAGCGTAAAGCACGTTCTTACATATCCTCAATTACAGCTACTGACTCCCAACAGCTACAGACTACTAAGTTAATAGCAGCACGCTTCAGCGAGTTCTATCAGCATCTATATAACTTAAGATGTCAAGAGGGCCCACAGGCTAAGATTTGTAGAGCTGCCCAAATTGATGAATGGCTGAAACCCCTGCGGCTGCCCCACTTGACCACTGAACAAATGGAGACCTTATCACAACCCTTCACTCTAGCTGAACTTGTTTCGGCTGTTAACTCTACTCCCTTACATAAAAGTCCAGGCCCAGATGGATTACCGCTCCTTTATTATAAAACCTTTCAGGAGACTCTGTTGCCCCGGCTATTATCTGTATGTAATGACGCTCTGTCAGGCTTACCGCTTCCAAATCAGATGCTGCATGCCACAGTTACTATTATCCCTAAAGAGGGTAAAGATCATACAGCTTGTGCAAGCTACAGACCGATCTCATTATTGAATATAGATCTAAAGTTATATGCCAAGATGATAGCGTTAAGACTACAACCCCTACTTCCCACTCTCGTCCACGTAGAGCAGGTGGGATTTGTAGCGGGGAGAGAGGGTCGTATGAATACTATCCGCCTTCTTCATCTGCTACATCATGCCCACACTAAGCGAACTCCACTGATTCTTTTGGGCACAGATGCAGAAAAAGCTTTTGATAGAGTGGATTGGCTTTATATGACAAAAGTGCTTGATAGGTTTAATTTTCCTCCATCTCTTATCAAAGCTATTATGGCTATGTACCATAACCCCACACCAAGAGTACTGGTTAACTCAACTCTCTCTCCCCCTTTCCACATAAACAATGGGACAAGACAGGGCTGCCCTCTCTCCCCGCTATTATTTGTCTTGGTTATTGAAACATTATTGCAACATATTAGACAAGATGATAGAATCCAGGGCATGCAAATTGGTGATACACATCACCAGGCTGCAGCCTTTGCAGATGACTTGCTACTTATTATAACTAATCCCCGTCAGGCACTACCGGCAATACAATCTACTCTTTTGAGGTTTGGAGAAATGTCGAATTTTCTAATTAATTCAACCAAATCCCAAGTATTGAATGTGACACTGGATCCCCTAACGCAATACGCTTTAGCGACGGGTTCCCCGTATCAGTGGTCGAGTGGGTCAATAAAATTTTTGGGGATAAACCTCACGGCTAAATTGGATTCACTTTATACAGCAAATTTCACAGATTTGCCCAAGACTTTGGCTAAATTGATAGACTCCTGGGATATTTCTTTCCCTTCCTGGTTTGGTAGAAGGGCTCTGTTGAAAACTATAGTTACCCCTAAGGTTTTGTACCTTCTACAAGCTTTGCCGATACGCATCCCAGTGGAGTTTTTCACTCAACTCCGTAAGGTACTATCTAGATTTTTGTGGAACAAATCCAGGCCACAACTGCCTTATTCTCTTTTGACACAACCTACTAGATTAGGGGGAATGAGACTTCCTGATTTCCAGCTTTATTATAGAGCAGTCATAGGTCAGAGATGTCTGGATGGCTGAGAAACCCTGACAATAGACTGGATTTACAAGCAGAAAGTAGTGCATCCATAATCCCCTTACGATCTCTACTGTTTCGGGAAGGTATGGGAGATGCAGATTTTAGAGAGATATCTAACCCGATTACGAAGAATATCTTGAAGACATGGTTTTCTCACTTGAGAAAGGTGTTACTATCACTCCCTCTCTCCCCGACATTGAGAATACAAGATATACTTTGGGACTCGGTTCCCCAGTTCCGGACATCTCTGACAGAGACACATAAGTCGGTACAAATCTCCCTGGCTGATTTGATAGATAGTAATTTGTCCTTGGAAAAGGACTGGGATAAACATCCTGCCATACACTCCCTCTCCACACTCCACCTTCTACATATAGCTCAATATGTTAGAAACTTACCACAGAAAGATATCTGCACTCAGCTGACAACGTTTGAAACCATGGCGATGGTAAACAAGGAACCCAGGGGCAAGTTATCGACTATCTATACTTCCCTGGTGACCGGTTCTGCTCCTGAGGTGATGAATTTTATATCCAATTGGGAAACAGATTTGCAGTATTCGTTCACCAGGGAAGAGAGAAGTAGACTACTAAAGATGACATCACAGATCTCCACCTGTGTTAGACTACAGGAAAATTATTATAAAATTCTGACCAGGTGGTATTACACACCTCAGAAATTGCAAATACTGTTCCCAAGTGTTGATGCTTTCTGCTGGAGATGTGAGGCTTCTATCGGCACTTTTTTCCACATTTGGTGGGAATGTCCGGTTATAAATAGATATTGGATGGAGATTTGTCAGGTCATCTCACAAATCCTAGGCTCAACATTTTCGCTGAGCCCTAGAGTGTGCTTGCTCAATCTCCCGGACCAGACTCGAGTCCGTCCCTCAAACAACAAATTGATTTCCTCCTTGCTTGCCTCGGCGAGAATACTCATCGCAACCTACTGGAAACAGACAGTTAGGCCCCCTTTGACTGGCTGGATCCAGAAATGTGATGATGTTTACCGTATGGAACAAATTGTCGCCTGGGAGATGAGGAAGTATCAGACTTTTGCCAAAATATGGTCACCATGGGAAAAATACAGAAACTTTCCACAGGCTTCCTCTTGACTTTCCATAGTATTCCCCCAAAATGTTTGCCCAGTAGAAGGACCAAATTGACCTTCCTGACTTAGAAGGTTTATACCAGTGGCCCCCGATTTGCCATCAGTAACTACATATACTGTGTCATTACATCTTTTTCTTTTTCAAACATCGTTGAAGTGCCTTGTTCTTATATTGTTGTTCCCCCTTCCTGCCCCACTTGTCCCCCCCGTCCCCTTTTACCTAGCTTGACCGCATTCTTCTCCTTGCTCCCCTTCCTCCCTTTCCTTCCCCCCCTTCCTCCCTCTTTCTCTCACTCACAATGTGTTTGTTCACTTGAGGACTTATATATCCGATTATATGTCACAAGATTCCATCTTTTGTCTTTAAGATATTAATAGGACATTATCGATGTAATTACTGACTTTCCTTATACCTGAGATATAGAAAATTGTGGAGTTTACTTCTTTTTTTTTGTGCAATCAAAAGCTGTAACCAATCCTTTGTATTTCTATGTCTACAGACACTGTTTGTATCTAGGATTTGATAATGTATAATAAAACATCTTTAAACATAAAATGTGAATCTGCAAAAAATACAAATTATGTCCGTATTGCAACTGTTTTTTTTTTGGTGGATTCATTGTAACAATGCCTATTCTTGTACACAAAATAGTCACATATAGGACATGTTCAATCTTTTTTGCGGGATTGCAGAATGGACATACAGATGCACACAGAATGCTATCTGCATTTTTTGCAGACCTATTCAAATGAATGGGTCCGGAGAAAATCCCAAAATATGTGGATCGGATGTGGACCAAAAATACAATTGTGTGATTGGGGCTAAACTCTTAGAGGTTCTGCTTTCTCTACAACTGCTGCTCCCTCTCCACTTTTATTGACAGGGCCAGGCAGTGTAAAAATCATAGAGCCCGGTCCTGTCAATGAAAAGTGCAGAAGGTGCAGTAGTTGCAGAAAGAGCAGAGCCTCTAAGAGTAAGGGGAACACCCCGTTCTGATGTGTGCACAGGAACTTAGAATTCTCCCACCGCTTATGAATGAGATATTTTTATGCAATTTGTGAGCCCAAAGCCAGGAATGGATCATAAACTGAGGAAAAATACAAAGATAACACTGAAACCAGCTTTTTTTAAAATTTACTCTTTGCTTTGGGATTAAAGAGTGCATCTAAAAACCGAAACTTGTGAACATACCTTTATGGAATGGTTAACAGCAAAGTGGAAGTTTAGCTAATGTAGATGCACATTTTTGTTATTATGTACCTAAAGTATCCACATAATTTTTTATCCACAGAAGTTTAAGATAGGGTATTATACTTTACCTGGTTTTCCTGGCTTCTCTGGTAATTCAATATCTTTCTCTAAAATGGGAAATATGTATATATTAAATGCTAAATTAACCATTTATTTATGTTTATATTTAGCCTAATGTTGCTTTAGCAAAGACTAGAACTTAAACGGTTTCTGTCATCAGTTTGTACTCTATAAAACAGGTTGACATTTGCAATGTGCAAATGTCACCTGATGCCAAATATGTTAATTATATTATTCATACTGTCCCCGTTTTTGTGGAAATCATACTTTTATAATATGTAAATTAGCTCCCTAGGAGCGGAGGGGGCGGTAACCCTGACAGGCAGCTCGCTCTGTCTGCTGCTGGCCCTGTCCGCGCCCGAAATCCCGCGCCTGCGCCGTGCGTCCTTCATTCTGAGCAGGCGCAGTGAGAGCCGCAGGCTGCCGGGCTCCCGGCTTCCTCACTGCACCTGTGCCGAATGAAGGACACCCGGCGGAAATGCGGGATTTTCGGGCAATACAGGGCCGGCAGTAGACAGAGCAAGCTGCCTGGCCCTGTCAATCAACAGACAGGAGGCTTTATTATAGGTGGGGAAACGGCGACTCGAGGAGCAGGGTTACCCCCCCCGCTCCTAAAGAGCTAATTTACATATGATAAAAGTATGATTTCCACAAAAACGGGGACAGTATGAATAATATAATTAACATATTTGGCATCAGGTGACATTTGCACATTGCAAATGTCAACCTGTTTTATAGGGTACAAACTGATGATAGAAACCCTTTAAGACAGATGTGAGAAACATATGAAACAGCACATTGCTATGTTATGCGCTAACCCTTCACAACAGATGTCATATCCCCTTCAGGCTATGACAAAGATCATGTGCAAAGCTTGTCACATACAGTAGCTGAAATATGGAAAAATGTGAACACATCAGCTAATTATCTTTGCTTGATATATTCTAATGCAGTATCTTGCTATTTATTCTGTGATGATGTTCAGTATAAGCCGGTAGCTTCAGCGGGTAACTGATTTAGGTCAAATGCATCATGTGTAGTTCAATGCTTTCCATTTCTAGTATATAGCAAGTAAAAAACACCTAAACAAGCAAGCACATAACATTTAGCACATAGCAACTAAAAAACACCTAAGTACATAACATTGCTTTACAGAGAGATGTCTAGAAACATACTTTTTCCTGTTTTAACTTTGACTAGAAAAGTAAATAAAATCATACAAATAGAGGCAAAAATGTTAGACAGTTTATTTTTAAGCCCGGGCCTGTTTTCACCTTCCTGCCCAGGCCATTTTTTTCAAATTTGACATGCGTCACTTTATGTGGTAATAACTTTGGAATGCTTTTACTTATCCAGGCCATTCTGAGATTGTTTTCTCGTCACTTATTGTGCTTCACGACAGTAGTAAATTTTTGGCAAAATATTTCATTTTTATTTATAAAAAAAATACCAAATTTACCAAAAATTTGGAAAAATTTCCAAATTTCAATTTCTCTACTTTCAAAATACATAGTAATACCTCCAAAAATAGTTATTATTTTACATTCCCCATATGTCTACTTTATGCTGGCATCATTTTATAAATGTCATTTTACTTTTTTAGGACGTTAGAGGGCTTAGAAGTTTAGAAGCCATTTTTCAAATTTTCACCAAATTTTCCAAAACCATTTTTTTAAGCACCAATTCAGATATAAAGTGATTTTGAGAGGCTTACATAATGGAACCCACCCATAAATGACCCCATTTTAGAAACTACACCCCTCACATTATAAAAAACTGCTGTTACAAACTTTGTTAACCATTGAGGTGTTCCACAAGAATTAAAGGAAAATGGAGGTGACATTTCAAAATTTCACTTTTTTGGTAGATTATTCATGTTAATAATTTTTTTCTTGCAACACACTAAGGGTTAAAAGCAAACTAAAACTCAATATACATTACTTCTGATCAGTTTACAGAAATACCCCATATGTGGTGGTAAACGTCTATATGGGTTTGTGGCAGTGGTCAGAAGTAAAGGAGCACCATGGCAGATTTTGCTAGAATAGTTTTTAGGCACCATTAATTGAGAGACCCTGACGTACCCCTACAGTGGAAACCCTCAAAAAGTGACCCCATTTTGGAAACTACACCCTTCAACGAATATATTAAGGGGGGTACTGGCCACTTTGACCCCCTAAGTGTTTTAAGGAATTTGCAAACACTTGGCTGTGAAAATGAAAAATTTCATTTCTTCCAATAAAATGTTGCTTTAGCCCCAAATTTTTTATTTTCATAAGGGGTAACAGGAGAAAAGCACCCCATAATTTGTTACCCATTTTCTCCTGAATACGGCAACACCCCATATGTTGTGGTAAACTGATGTTGGGGCACATGGCAGGACTCAAAACAGAAGGAGCGCCATATAGATTTTACAACACAGATTTTGATGGAATGGTTTGCGGGAGCCACTGATTTTTATTATTTTGAGTTATTGTCCCATGTGGTGGCTCATTTTTTGCGGGGTGAACTGATGTTTTCATTGGTACCATTTTGGGGTACATAAGACTTTTTGATTACATGGTATTACACTTTTTGTGAGTCAAGGTGAAAAAGAATAGCTGCTTTGGCATGTTTTTTTTTTATTTTTTTTTACAGCATTCACCAGAGAGGGCAAATCATGTGATATTTTTATAGAACAGGTTGTTACACATTAGATGCATTTTTGAACAGAATAAAATCTTTTTTTTTGTGTTTTTATTTTCTGAGAGCCATATTTTTTTTATTTTTTGGGCGATTGTCTCAGGTAGGGTCTAGATTTCTGCGGGACGAAATGACGGCTTGATTGGTACCATTTTGGGGTAAATGCGCCTGTTTGATCGCCTGCTATTACATTTTTTGTGAGGCAAGAGGGAAAAGGTTGTTTTGGCATAGTTTTTATTTTTTATTTTTTACAGCATTCACCTGGGGGGCCATCTCATGTAATATTTTTATAGAGCAGGTTGTTACGGACGTGGCGATACCAAATATGTCTAACTTTTTTATTTTTGGAAAGTTTTACACATTAGATTTATTTTTCAACAGAATAAAATCTTTATTTTGTGTTGCCATTTTCAGAGAGCCATATTTTTTTTTAGTTTTCGGGCGATTGTCTCAGGTAGGGTATCATTTTTGCGAGACAAGATGACGGTTTGATTGGTACCTTTTTGATCATCTGCTATTACACTTTTTGTAAGGGAAGGTGACCAAAAAATGACTGTTTTGGCACTGTTTTTTTTTTTTTTTTTTTTACTGCGTTCACCTGGCGGGGTGGATGATGTGATATTTTTATAGAGCCGGTCGATACAGATGCAGCGATACCTAATATGTATACTTTTCTTTTTTCCCCTTTTTTCTTACATTTTTTTTTTTACTTTATTTTGGGAAAAGTGTCCTTTTTTTTTTTACTTGAAACTTATTTTTTGTAAAACTTTAATTTCTTTATGATTTTTCACTTTTCTTCTTTTTTTACTTTATTTAACTTTTGGGGGTCTGATCTCCTTTACAATGCATTACAATACTTCTGTATTGTAATGCACTGGCTGTAAGTGGGCTGGATTGCACAGGCATGCAGGGATAGCAGCCACGATGCCTAAGGAAGGCATCGGGCTGCTATCCAAGCCATCAGGTCCCCGTCACAGCAGCGCGGGGACCCGATGGCTCCCCCCGCTCGCTATCGTGACATGCCGCACGCCTCATGTGCCGTGGTCAGCGCTGCCTGCGGCACATGAAGGGTTAATGCGCCGGCATCAGTGTTTTCACCGATGCTGGTGCATTCAGCCGGGGTCCGGCACCTGGGCACAGCACCTCTGCACCACAGAACCACAGCACCAGCACCTCTGTGCTCGTATGCTCAGGTGCTCTGGCTGAGCACTCGAGCATAATGTTAGTCAATGGGACTAAACCAGGCACCCCCTGCTCGGAAGAGGGGAGGTTGTCTGGTTAATAGGAAAAGGTCAGAATCGCGACTTCTCCTCTTTTACTCCTTTCGTTCGTAAAAGTATGCTAATTAACTGAATTTGTACACATTAGCGCACAATGTGTACACATTAGCGTCCAAATGAGTATGCATTAGCATACAAATTCGTACGTATTAGCATACAATGCGTAGCATTAGCGTACAAATCAACATTACAGTGAATGCCAGCATTGCGCTCGAGTACACTCGGTGTTCGGCCAAATACCGAGTGGAGCCGAGCGTAGGCATGCTCAGCCGAACAGCGAGTTCGGCCGAGCATGCTCGCTCAACACTAATAGGAAGTTTACTGTGGTAGTGAAAGAATACTGTGAGCCAGTGTGACACACACATAACAGGCTTCGCTCTTAGAATTGCTGCACACTTTTATGTATGTGGGCAGTTAAGGGGCCAAAACTCATTAAACAACTCAAGTCTGAACTCAGCCTTACAGGTCAATGTTAGCGCCAGCTATAAAGAATCGTGCAGAGGTCCAAGATCCTACTAGAGCGCCAAAAATGCACGCTTTTTACACCAATTCACTGATTCCACATACATTTCAACAGAACCTGTTCTATTACACGTTTATACAAGCAGAGCCCCCCCAGACAGGTTGGAGATAGCAGTGGCAGCAGCATTAGCAGACTATAGAGTGGCACGACGACAGTGGGACCAGTTGGCAGCAGCATGAGTAGGCCACAGAGTGGCAGAATGAAAGACCCTGGAAGTGGCAGCAGCAGTGGAAGTAGTAGTACAATTTGGAAGCCACAGAGTGGCACAATTACCTAATTTTGGCGTAGCGGCAGCTAGGAGACGCCATGTGGAGTTGGCGGTGACAGCAGCATCAGGCCGGAGAGTGGCATGATGACATACCCTGAAGAGCAGACCATAATAAAAAATTCTCGTCCTTTTGGTTAAGATCAACTGTAGTATATGTTCTTATCAGTATCGGGGCTGGATATGCCAGCGGACAGTAACGTAAGACAGAGGAGGTGCAGTGAAGGCTCCAGCTTTGCCTCGACTGTGACAAAATGTCAGTATTGACCCAAGACGCCATGAAAGTTCGGAGTTCCATCTTGAGATCGAGCTGACGGTCTGCAGGGAGCTGAGCTACCACCTGTGGGAGCACCTGCCTCTCGCCTACCCCATGCTCATCGCTGAGTGTCCCGGGGGCCGGAATCGTTTACTTTTAAAAATTTGAGTGTTCAAAACAAACAGGGTTTCCTGTGTACTTGAGCTTTGAATAATGGAATAGGACTACAGAACATACCAATTTACGAGTGACATGCTGCTGCCGAGAAGAAGGTCCAAAAAATTCTAATCAATTTACTAGGCCAACGAGTGGCCCCATAACAGCAAATGCAAGAATCAGCAGCAGTCAAACAAATTTCAAGGCCCCAGAGTGGCACCGTAACAGCAGCTGCAAGAGGCAGCAGCAGTCGAACAAATGTCAAGACCACAGAGTGGCACCGTAACAGAAGCTGCAAGAGGCAGCAGTCAAACAAATTTCAAGGCCACAGAGTGGCACCGTAAGAGCAGCTGCAAGAGGCAGCAGCAGTCGAATACATTTGCTAGGCCACCGAGTGGCACCGTAACTGCAGCTGCAAAAGGCAGCAGCAGTGGAACAAATTTCAAGGCCACAGAGTGGCACTGTAACAGCAGCTGCAAGAGGCAGCAGCAGTCGGACAAATTTACTAGGCCACAGAGTGGCACCGTAACAGCAGCTGCAAGAGGCAGCAGCAGTCGAATACATTTGCTAGGCCACCGAGTGGCACCGTAACTGCAGCTGCAAGAGGCAGCAGCAGTGGAACAGATTTCAAATCCACAGAGTGGCAACGTAACAGCAGCTGCAAGAGGCAGCAGTCAAACAAATTTTAAAGCCACAGAGTGACACCGTAACAGCAGCTGCAAGAGGAAGCAGTCGAATACATTTCAAGGCCACAAAGTGGGAGAGGTAGCAGGAGTCGTACTAATTTTAATGAGACAGAATGGCACAGTGACATACCCTGGGAGAGGCAGCAGCAGTCATAAAAATTTAAATGCAACATACTGTAGAGTGGCACAATTACATAATTAAGAGGTAGCGGCAGCTAGCACACAGCATGTGGAGGCAGTGGCAGCAGCATAAGTAGGCCACAGAGTGGCACAATTACATAATTTGGAGGTAGCGGCAGATAGGACACAGCGTGTGGAGGCGGCGGCAGCAGCATGAGTAGGCCACAGAGTGGCACAATTACATAATTTGGACGTAGCGGCAGATAGGACACAGAGTATGGAGGCAACGGCAGCATACCATAGAGTGGCACAATTACATAATTTTGAGGTAGCGGCAGCTAGGACACAGCGTGCGAAGGCGGCGGAAGCAGCATGAGTAGGCCACAGAGTGGCATAATTACATAATTTGGAGGAAGCGGCAGCTAGAACACAGCGTGTGGATACGGCGACAGCAGCATGAGTAGGCCACAGAGTGGCACAATTACATAATTTGGACATAGCGGTAGCTAGGACACAGCGTGTGGAGGCGGCAGCAGCATCATCAGGCCACAGAGTGGCATGGTGACATAGCCTGGAGGTGACAGCAAACTTGGCCAGTTGCGGCCACAAATCCAGTTTGGCTGCCCAGTAGTCCAGGGGATCTTCAATGTGGGGTGGCAGGGTACTGTCCAAATAGGCCACCAGCTGCTGGTTCAGGGTCTGCTCCTGGTCTACCTGCTGCTGCTGGTGAGTACTTTCCGCACTTGGCGGGTGAAGAAAGCTACTCATCAGTGACTCCAGACTCAAGTCGCTGCTGATGGAGCTGGTACTGCTCCTAACCCCCCACAGCAGCCTTGGTAGTGGTATGTGAGCGCTGGGGGACCCCCCGGTCAGACCTGCGAGAGGATGGACGATGATGGGCAGCAGCCAACTGACTACATAGGATGTCTCTATAGTACTTCAGTTTGTCCTCCCTCTCAGCAGGTGAAAAAAAAGGCCCCCATTTTAGACCTGTAGCGAGAGTCCAAGAGGGTGGAGAGCCAGAAGTCATCCCTCTGCCATATGGTGAATATTCGGCTGTCACTACGTAAGCAAGTGAGGATCCATCGGGCCATTTGCGCAAGTGACTCGGAGGCACTCCCTGCCTCCAACTCCACTGTATACTGCCATGGTGTCTCTGGGTCACTGCCTCATCTTCCTCATCTCCCTCTACATCCTCTAGGTGCTCCTGCTCCTCCTCTTCTGTCACCTGGGTAAAAAAAAAACACTAAATGCTTGTGCTCCAATGTCCTCCTCCTCCTCTAGTTCAGCCCCCGCTGGACTCATGTGGCTGTGAGATGCAATGCTGCAAATAGTTATTTAGAACTAACAACCCCACAAACACGGATTCACTGTTTTTTGGCAAGTCAACTTCACTGACTACGTTAGCACAAGATCACGCTTTTCTGTTTGGATGGCGAATAACGCCGCAAATAGTTATTTAAAGGGTTTCTGTCACCAGATCTGGGCATATTAAACAGGATGACATTTGCAATGTGCAAATGTCACCTGATACCCAATCTGGTATTTATTTTTATATTGGTAAAATAAGCACTTTTATTTTAGGCTAATTAGGCTTACTAGGTGCAAGGGGCGGTTACCCTGCACCTAGTAAGCGCCGTTTGCCCACCTCTTGTTACGCCTCCCTTGTGTTGATTGACAGGGCCAGGCAGCTTGCTCGATCTTCTGCCGGCCCTGTCCTTGCTTCAAATCCCGCGCCTGCGCCGTGCGGAATAAAATCGGAGCAGGCGCAGTGAGTGGCGCTGGCCTCCGGGCTCCCGGCTACCTCACTGCGCCTGCGCCGATGACGTCAGAGTACACCTGGAAGAGAGCCGACATCAGCCGGGTGTACTCTGACGTCATCGGCGCAGGCCCAGTGAGGATAACGCTGCAAATAGTTATTTAAAAGAACAACCCCACAAACACGGATTCAAAGTTTTTTTGGCAAGTCAACTTCACTGACTACGCTAGCACTATAGCACGCTTTTCTGTTTGAATGGCGAATAACGCCGCAAATAGTTATTTAAAACTAAGAACCCCACAAATATGGATTCACAGTTTTTTGGGAAAGTCGACTTCCTTGATTACGTTAGCACAATATCACGCTTTTCTGTTTGGATGGCGAATAACGCCGCAAATAGTTATTTAAAACTAACAACCCCACAAACATGGATTCACAGTTTTTTTGGCAAGTCAACTTCACTGACTACGTTAGCACAAGATCACGCTTTTCTGTTTGGATGGCGAATAACGTTGCAAATATTTTTTTAAAACTAACAACCCCACAAACACAGATTCATAGTTTTTTGGGAAAGTCGACTTCCCTGACTACGTTAGCACTATATCACGCTTTTCTGTTTGGATGGGAATAACGCCGCAAATAGTTATTTAAAACTAACAACCTCACAAACACAGATTCACAGTTTTTTTGGCAATTCAACTTCACTGACTACGTTAGAACAATATCACGCTTTTCTTTTTGGGTGGCGAATAATACCGCAAATAGTTATTTAAAAGAACAACCCCACAAACACGGATTCACAGTTTTTTTGGCAATTCAACTACTCTGAAGAATTTACCACTATATGGCGCTTGTCTATTTGTACGGCGAATAACGCTGCAACTATTTCTTTCACATTTACAAGCTGCCAATCACGGATTATATATGTTTTCCCCAAACACAACCCAAAAGATTTTTTTTTTAATGTTTTTGTATTATTATTATTTATTTATTTTTTATTATTTTTTTTTAATGTACCCCAAATAAGGCTCTGACTCTTTTACTGCACTGCAAAAAGTGACACTAGTGGTGCTTCTTTGAATAAAGCACCCCAAAACAGCCTTTAGAACAGAGTGCAGTGCTGTATAACAGGCTAACCCCTATGCCCACTCACTGCTGCTCAGTGTACCAGAATAGCGATTTCACTGCCTGATTTTCTGTCTAGAAATCGTCCCTCTACTATCCCTGCAATTCAGATTATCTATCCTTGATCCCCTCATTTCTTTTCTTTAGTTTTTCTTTCACTTGCCCTATCTCTCCTGACGTCTGTCTCTGGTCTAAAATCAATAGCAAATGGTGGATTCCAGCGCTGCAGAGCTATTTATAGGGCTGTGACATCACAGGACCTGGCTGGCTGCTAATTGGCTACATGTCTGCATGTGATCGCATTGTGGGTGTTTACTTATTTGTCCCTGAAATCCTTCCCCCATGTCATGCCATGTGCTTGCGGCCATTTTATTTTTACTTTTTTTTCTCTTCCTCCTGCTGCCTGTCAGCTCTGCAACTGCTCTCTCATTCTCCTCCAGACTGAAGGGGAGGGAGATGGCGGCTGCTTTAACTGCTCATATCTCTGGTTTAGTTCCAACTGCATTCCAAGCTTTCAGACAATACCAGAATGACAGCAATATGTTCAGTACAGGGTAAGAAATCGAGATGCTATCAATACAGTTGAAAGTAAAAGTAGATTTTATCCGCGATTATTCCAAACTCAATTTCTAACAGTGATTTCTCCTATGTTGCTTGGACTTTTACTACCATTCAGCAGATAGCAGCATCTAAAGCAGCCCAACCCCTCCTCTTTCTGCCTGAGCCCAGCTCAAGGAGAACAGTTAAGTACTTTTCCCACAGCCCGAGCTGGATTCGGGCAAAATAGTCAGGTGGTTAATCTGCTGTTATAAATGACTCTTTAAAAGTATTAGCTATCCTTTAGTTCCCAAAGTATATACAGTGTGCCATGCTACTATAGTGATATGTTTTAATATCTAAGTATTGAAATCCATGATACATCTACATTAAAGGAGCTTAATGAGCAGACTTACCTGTTTTTGATTGTTCTGGTTTCTTTTCAGTCTCATCTGCTGTTGTTTCTAAGTTACACAGTTTACATTAAGGATATTTTTCCACATACATACAGTATTGTTTACATAGTTGTTCATACAATATGTTGGTTGGTTTGACGACAATATATCAAAGAAGACCGGTACTGAAACTTTAAAGGGGTTGTCCCATGGATAATAGTCTACAAATCACCTGGATCTGAATATACTTGAAATTGCATGTAATTAAAAATGTATAATAGTTACGGAGTAATTCAATCCAATCCCCACGTCCATTGTGGGGAAACTTTTTGAGGGTCTAATAAGGGACTATATACAGGAATATGTTTTGGATAATAGTATTATAAGTGATAACCAGCATGGTTTTACTAAGGACAGAAGCTGTCAGACTAACCTGATTGGTTTTTATGAAGAAGTGAGTAGAAGCCTAGATAGAGGGGCGGCTGTGGATATTGTGTATTTGGACTTTGCAAAAGCGTTTGACACGGTCCCTCATAGACGTCTGACGGGTAAATTAAGGTCGGTTGGATTAGAAAATCTACTCTGTAACTGGATTGAGAACTGGCTGAAGGAGCGTACTCAGCGAGTGGTGGTGAATGATTCCTACTCTGAATGGTCCCCAGTTATAAGTGGTGTACCCCAAGGTTCAGTGCTGGGTCCACTTTTATTTAATTTATTTATTAATGATATAGAGAGAGGAATTAACAGCACTGTTTCAATTTTTGCAGATGACACTAAGCTTTGTAGTAGAGTCCAGTCTATGGAAGATGTGCAGAAGTTACAAGCTGACTTGGACACACTGAGTGTTTGGGCATCCTCTTGGCAGATGAGGTTCAATGTGGATAAATGTAAAGTTATGCATCTGGGTACTAACAACTTGCATGCCTCCTATGTCCTAGGGGGAGTAACACTGGGAGAGTCACTTGTAGAGAAGGATCTGGGTGTCCTTGTAGACCATAGACTGCAGAATAGCATGCAATGCCAATCGGCTGCTTCTAAGGCCAGCAGGATATTGTCATGTATTAAAAGAGGCATGGACTCGCGGGACAGGGATGTCATATTACCACTGTATAAAGCATTAGTACGGCCTCATCTGGAATATGCTGTTCAGTTCTGGGCTCCGGTTTATAGGAAGGATGTCCTGGAGCTGGAAAGGGTGCAGAGAAGGGCAACTAAACTGATAAGGGGCATAGAGCATCTTAGCTATGAAGAAAGATTGAAGGAGTTAAACTTGTTTAGTCTTGAGAAGAGACGTATAAGGGGGGACATGATCAACCTGTATAAGTATGTAAATGGCCCATACAAAAAATATGGTGAAAAACTGTTCCAGGTAAAATCCCCTCAAAAGACAAGGGGGCACTGCCTCCGCCTGGAGAAGCAAAGGTTCAGACTCCAGGGGCGACAAGCCTTCTTTACTATAAGAACTGTGAATCTGTGGAACAGTCTACCACAGGAGCTGGTCACAGCAAAGACAGCTGAGGGCTTCAAAACAGGCTTAGATAAATTCTTAGAGAAAAAGAAGGTCACCACATATTAAGAAATGTAGAGTCATGTCTTAAGGTTACCAGTCCCCCTCCCCTTCATCACTCCTACCCCCTCCCTTGGTTGAACTTGATGGACATGTGTCTTTTTTCAACCGTATTAACTATGTAACAATGAAATCTACAGTATCTGAATAGTACCTGCTGTTTGCACTTTTTCTTATTACACTGTCCTGCTTTCTGAGATGGAAGCACATGCTCAGTTCCATCCTTCAAATGCCAGTAGCTACAGCACAAATGGCATGCCCTCCCTGAGAAGTGACATGCCCAGTAATCTGCCATCTTGAAATAAATCTAGCAGAAAAATTGGAGCAATGAATGGGGAGATCCCTGGATCCATAAGAGTTACATGATTGGTTCTAACTTTGCTATAAAGTGGTTTTCATGTACTAGTATATGTGATTTTAATTTTTTACAAAAATCATGGGATAACTCATTTAAGTACAGGAAGATATTCTGTATGCAGACCTTACATGTGACAGCTAGGACCATTGTCATGTTGTCAGCATGTTTGAAACACGTATACACTTCTAGTAGTAGATGTCAACCAGTATGAAGCATGAGTACTCCATTGATTTCAATATCAAAAAAGGAAAGAAAAACTGTGTCTTGCATATTTTTGGTAAATGCAGTGTAAACTGAGAACTCATTAAAACTGTATTAGTTTTCCAATTTCTAGAACCAGTAAAACCTACAAAACTTAAACTGGAAATCCTGGCATTTCATCTGATTAGTAGTTGGCATTAGCCTGTGAAAGAAGGATCTTTTAAACATTACTTACTTGTCCCTCACTCCGTTAATACCGCCATATCTGCGGTGCTGACACAAGTTGTGGATATGGCCACTTCCTTACCTGTTCACCAGGACAGTATTAAATGTAGCTGAGCAGAAAAAGAAGTGCCAACAGCTAGTCAGGACCCGGGCAGAAGAGTTTGCAGTTTGTGTAATCGTAGCAGAGTCGCTGGCATCAGCTGAGCTGAGGTGGGGTGGGGTGGGGTGGGGGCGGCCAAATACTTTGTAAAAGGTCTTCCTTACACAGGTTATTGCCAAGTACTAATAAGATTAAATGTACAGAGAACCCTTGAAAGTATACCAATGCAAGCCAACAAATATAAAATATTTTTCAAAGTGTGCAAATACTGTAGCTGCATCTATGCTTGGATCAGAAAATGGAAGAGTGTAGTAATTCTTACTGAATAATGGGAGAGACTCGAGATATGGCTGCCCTTATCAGGGTGGTAGCTCTTCAGCAACATACTACCCAGAAACTAGAGCTTAATAGGAAAATAAACGGTTGCTGTATTTGCAGAGGGAACATCTCCCCTTTCTTTTAACCCCTTAATGACCAGGCCATTTTGCACCTTCGTGACCTGGCTTATTTTTGAAAATCTGACATGTGTCACTCTACGTGGTAATAACTTTGGAACACTATTACTTATCCAAGCCATTCTGAGAATGTTTACTCGTGACACATTGTACTTCACGACAGTCATAAATTTGAGTCAATATATGTCACCTTTATTTATGAAAAAATCCCAACTGTTCCAAAAATTTTGAAAAAATCACAATTTTCAAAATTTAAATTTCTCTGCTTTTAAAATTGAAAGTGATACCTCATAAAATATTTGTTATTTAATAGAGATGAGCGAGTAGTGTTCGATCGAGCCGGTATTCGATCGAATACTACGCTATTCGGCATACTCGATTTCAATCGAGTATAACGGCGATGGCGCACTTAGAATTCGTTTCCCCTCCCACCTTCCCTGGCGTTCTTTTTCCACCAATCAACATGCAGGGGGGGTATGACAGGCACGCTGAGCACGCTGGCAGCGCGAAAACAGCGTCTACATGGATTGGCTGGAAAAACCATGTGACCTCGAATATTAAAAACTCAGCTCTTCCTGCTCGTACGCATATGCTGCGTGAACTTAGTCAGGGACAGAGGCTGGAGAAGGGACAGACAGGTTTTAGCAGTTGGACAGGCAGGAGCGTGATTAAAAGCCCTTATCAGGGCTACTATAGTGCACTACAGTGATAGCTTTACTACAAGATACACTTTACAGAGAACGGCTGCCGTATTCAGGGATAGCTGTTGGATTAGGGACAGAGAGAGGCATTAGTGGTGTATTAGGTGCTCTGCTACATACCAAACTATATTTGGCACTACTGTTCAGCGTTCTTTTTGGCTGAAAAACCCTGTTATATAACTAGTGTGTATATGCACCATCTGATCTGGCAGTATACGGCTGTGAATTTTATTTTATTTTTTTAAATACAGTTTATTTGGCTCTAGTGTTCTGGGTTCTGTGTGCCTGCAATACCCTTTTTGTATACCAGGTGTAAATACCCACCGTCTGTACAGTTAGTACACGGCTGTGTACCTTGAAATATACAATATCTAGGCCTTTTAATTGGCCACTATACTGTGCGTTCTCTTGCTAAATTATTTCACATACCTGGTGTAAATACCCACCGTCTGTTCAGTTAGTACACGGCTGTGTACCTTGAAATATACAATATCTAGGCCTTTTAATTGGCCACTGTACTGTGCGTTCTCTTGCTAAATTATTTCACATACCTGGTGTAAATACCCACCGTCTGTTCAGTTAGTACACGGCTGTGTACCTTGAAATATACAATATCTAGGCCATTTAATTGGCCACTGTACTGTGCGTTCTCTTGCTAAATTATTTCACATACCTGGTGTAAATACCCACCGTCTGTACAGTTAGTACACGGCAGTGTACCTTGAAATATACAATATCTAGGCCTTTTAATTTGCCACTATACTGTGCGTTCTCTTGATAAATTATTTTAAAAACCTGGTGTAAATACCCACCGTCTGAGCAGTTAGTACACGGCTGTGTACCTTGAAATATACAATATCTAGGCCTTTTAATTGGCCACTGTACTGTGCGTTCTCTTGCTAAATTATTTCACATACCTAATTATATACCCAAATATTGTATTTGCAACCAAAAAAAAATAAAATGCGGAGGGGGGCTAGCGGAATCGGACGTGGACGAGGACGGGGGCGCGGAAATGCTGTTGGTGGCCTTGTTGAAGCCAGTGGGGATACAATGCGTGCTGGTGAGGGTCAGCCAGGATCCCACTCATCCAGAATCCCTGCCTTTATGGGACAGTTAAGCAGGGGGCGAGTTACACCGCTGTTGAGGCCTGAGCAGGTTGAACAGGTGGTGCAATGGATAGCCGATAGCGCTTCCACACAGTTGTCCACCAGCCAGTCATCCACACAGTCTCACTCTGACCCTCCTTCCTCCACACCTGGCCAACAGAGTCATCCCACCATTGACCCCTCCCAGGAGCTCTTTTCGGGTCCTTTTTCAGATGTGCCGGAAGAATCCCAGGAGCTAGCAGAGGAATTTGTTTGTAGTGATGCCCAAACACTTGAGTTTTCGCCATCTCCTGCTGATGTGGACCCTGAACCAGCATCTGTTATCATGAGCGATGATGATGATGAGACGCAGTTGCCATCAAGGGAGGCTGTTGGAATGTCCAGTGGGCAGGAGGAGGAGCAGAGTGAGGAAGAGGAGGTGGTGGATGACGAAATGACCGACCCCACTTGGCCAGGGGTGATGTCCAGCGGGGAAAGCAGTGGAGAGGTGGTGGTCTGCGCAGCACCGAAAAAGGCAGCAAGAGGCAGAGGGATGTCCACAGGCAGAGGGATGTCCACAGGCAGAGGGATGTCCAGAGGCAGAGGGATGTCCAGAGGCAGAGGGATGTCCACAGGCAGAGGGATGTCCAGAGGCAGAGGACAGTCCAGACAGAGTAGTGAGGCCACAGCCAGCACGGCCGAAGCTGTTCCCGGCAGCGGGCAGTCGCGCGAAGCTCCCCCATCGAGGCCTCGTACTTCTGTGGTGTGGAGATTTTTTAATGTTTGTGCGGATGACAAACTGAGCGCGGTTTGCACACTCTGCCACTCAAAACTGAGTAGGGGCTCTGAGAAGAGCAATATGACCACCTCAGGCATGCGGCGTCACTTGGAAGTCAAGCACTGGGCTGAGTGGGAGAGAGCAAACGCAATACAACCTGCGCCCGGTCCTGCTGCCACTGCCTCATCCCCTTTGTTGTGTGCTGCCACTGCGGTCCAGACCTCCAGCTAGGACACCTCCACATCTGCCTCTGCCTCGGCTACTTTGGGGCCTTCTCCTTCAGCCTCCCCTTCCCCCACCTCTTCGCCTGCACCTTCACACTCCTCGTCCCATCAACTGTCCATCTCGCAGGCGTTCGACCGCAGGCGGAAGTACGCCTCGAGTCACCCCCAAGCCCAAGCCTTAAACTGCCACATCTCCAAACTGCTGGCCCTGGAGATGTTGCCGTTTAGGCTTGTGGAGACGCAGGCCTTCCGCGACCTGATGGCGGCTGCCGCACCTCGCTATTCCGTCCCCAGCCGCCACTACTTTTCCCGGAGTGCCGTCCCCGCCCTGCACCAGCATGTGTCGCGTAACATCAGGCGGGCCCTGAGGTACGCAGTCAGCGCAAAGGTCCACTTGACCACCGACTCGTGGACAAGCGCTTGCGGCCAGGGACGCTACATCTCTTTGACGGCACACTGGGTGAATGTAGTGGAAGCGGGGACGGGGTCGCAAACAGAGACGGCCTACCTACCACCCCCGCCCAAGATTGCCAGCATGGGTTCTGATAAACCCCCCTCCTCCTCCTCCTCCTCCTCTGCCTTAACATCGCCCTCAGCCGCTAGCTGGAAGCGTTGCAGCACTGGCGCGGGGAGATGTCAGCAGGCGGTGCTTAAGCTCATCAGCTTGGGCGACAGGAAGCACAGCGCCCCAGAGGTGAGGGACGCCATATTGCAGCAGACGGAGATGTGGCTGTCGCCGCTGCAGCTAGGACCAGGCATGGTCGTGTGCGATAACGGCCGTAACCTGGTGGCGGCTCTGGAGCTTGCCGAACTCGATCACGTACCATGCCTGGCCCACGTTTTTAATCTGGTAGTCCAAAAATTTCTAAAGACTTACCCCAACCTGGCAGAGCTACTGGTGAAAGTGCGGCGCTTGTGCGCTCACTTTCGGAAGTCAACTGTAGCTGCTGCTAGCTTAAAAAAACTCCAGCAACGCCTCCATTTGCCTGAACATCGGCTGTTGTGCGACCTGCCGACTCGCTGGAATTCCACCTATTCCATGTTGGCCAGGGTGTGTGAGCAGCAGAGAGCATTGATGGAGTACCAGATTATGAATCCACGCGTGCCTCCAACTCAGCTCCCTCAGTTTGCCAACCACGAGTGGCCATGGATGGCAGACATATGCGATGTACTGCGTATCTTTGAGGAGTCCACCAAGAAGGTCAGCAGCGAGGACGCTATAGTGAGCGTAACCATCCCGCTCCTATGCGTCCTTAAAGAATCGCTCATCGCAATAAGGGAGAACGCATTGCACGCAGAGGAGACGGGGGTAGGAGGAGACGCAACGGAGCTACACAGTCAGACCACACTTTTGTCTGCTTCACGGTGGCAGTTGCAGGAGGAGGAGGATGAGGAGGAGGACGATGTGGAGGTGGCTGTGGAAGAGGAGGAGGATGCTGGCGGCGAGGGTAGCAGTCAGGCTGTGTGCGTCCCATTGGTTCAGCGCGGATAGGGCGGAGAGGAGGCGGAAGAGGAAGAGGAGGAAATGGCAAGTGATCCTTCTGGTGGGGGCAGTGACGTCATGCCTATTCAGAGTCTGGCACACATGGCTGACTTCATGCTGGGCTGCTTTTCCCGAGACACACGTGTTGTCCGGATAGTGGAGAACAAACTGTACTGGGTCTTCGCACTCCTGGACCCCCGGTATAAAGATAACCTCTCCTCTTTTATTCCGGTAGAGGAGAGGACGAATCGATTGCTGGAATACCAGAGGGAACTCGTGCAGAACATGATGGAGATTTTCCCACCCACCATCGCTGGCGGCAGAGAGGAGAGGGTCTCCCAGAGTCCCACAACATCTATCAGGCCCACAGCCACCAGGGGAACACTCTCCAAGGTGTGGGACACGTTCATGGCACCCCCTCGTGCAACTTCCATCACTGCGGGGCCCGCTATCAGCAGGAGGGACAAGTATCGGCGGATGTTGCTGGAGTACCTGGCAGACCGTACCCCTGTTCTCCCCGATCCCTCGGCGTCCTACACTTACTGGGTCTCCAAGTTGGACACGTGGCTGGAACTGTCCCTGTACGCCTTGGAGGTGCTTGCCTGCCCTGCCGCCAGCGTGCTATCAGAAAGGGTGTTCAGCACAGCCGGGGGCATTATAACCGATAAGCGCAGCCGCCTGTCAACCGACAGTGCCGACAGGCTGATGCTAATCAAAATGAACAGCAAGTGGATTGACCCGGACTTTGCTTCTCCAACCGTGGAAAGCAGCCAAAAGTGAAGTGCCATCTGTATGAAGTGCCATTTCCTCCTCCACCTCCTCCTCCTCCTCCTTAACCACCGTAGAATTGCTCCGTAAATAAGAAAAATTTATATATTTATGGCTTACCTCTTGGGCCTCCACAAAATGTTTAAGAGGTCTCACCTCTTGGGCCTCCATATAATTTTTAACAGGTCTCACCTCTTGGGCCTCCACATAATTTTTAACAGGTCTCACCTCTTGGGCCTCCACATAATTTTTAAGAGGTCTCACCTCTTGGGCCTGCACAAAATGTTTAAGAGGTCTCACCTCTTGGGCCTCCACAAAATCTTTAAGAGGTCTCACCTCTTGGGCCTCCACATAATTTTTAAGAGGTGTCACCTCTTGGGCCTCCACAAAATGTTTAAGAGGTCTCACCTCTTGGGCCTCCACATAATTTTTAACAGGTCTCACCTCTTGGGCCTCCACATAATTTTTAAGAGGTCTCACCTCTTGGGCCTCCACAAAATCTTTAAGAGGTCTCACCTCTTGGGCCTCCACAAAATCTTTAAGAGGTCTCACCTCTTGGGCCTCCACAAAATCTTTAAGAGGTCTCACCTCTTGGGCCTCCACAAAATCTTTAAGAGGTCTCACCTCTTGGGCCTCCACATAATTTTTAAGAGGTGTCACCTCTTGGGCCTCCACAAAATCTTTAGGAGGTCTCACCTCTTGGGCCTCCACATAATTTTTAAGAGGTCTCACCTCTTGGGCCTCCACAAAATCTTTAAAAGGTCTCACCTCTTGGGCCTCCACATAATTTTTAAGAGGTGTCACCTCTTGGGCCTCCACAAAATCTTTAAGAGGTCTCACCTCTTGGGCCTCCACATAATTTTTAACCCGTCTCACCTCTTGGGCCTCCACATAATTTTTAACAGGTCTCACCTCTTGGGCCTCCACAAAATCTTTAAGAGGTCTCACCTCTTGGGCCTCCACATAATTTTTAACAGGTCACACCTCTTGGGCCTCCACATAATTTTTAACAGGTCTCACCTCTTGGGCCTCCACAAAATCTTTAAGAGGTCTCACCTCTTGGGCCTCCACAAAATCTTTAAGAGGTCTCACCTCTTGGGCCTCCACAAAATCTTTAAGAGGTCTCCGCTCTTGGGCCTCCACAAAATCTTTAAGAGGTCTCACCTCTTGGGCCTCCACATAATTTTTAAGAGGTGTCACCTCTTGGGCCTCCACAAAATGTTTAAGAGGTCTCACCTCTTGGGCCTCCACATAATTTTTAAGAGGTGTCACCTCTTGGGCCTCCACAAAATCTTTAAGAGGTCTCACCTCTTGGGCCTCCACATAATTTTTAACCCGTCTCACCTCTTGGGCCTCCACATAATTTTTAACAGGTCTCACCTCTTGGGCCTCCACAAAATCTTTAAGAGGTCTCACCTCTTGGGCCTCCGCAAAATATTTAAGAGGTCTCACCTCTTGGGCCTCCACATAATTTTTAACAGGTCTCACCTCTTGGGCCTCCACATAATTTTTAAGAGGTCTCAGCTCTTGGGCCTCCACATAATTTTTAAGAGGTCTCACCTCTTTAGCCTCCACACAATTTTTAAGACGTCTCACCTCTTGGGCCTCCACAAAATTTTCCATGAGCCTCTGGCCAGCCCACGGCCTCTTCCTGCCTTTTGCGGTCCTACGCATCCCTCAACATCCCCACTGCTTTACCTGCTAGACATGACACTGGGCCAGGTCGGGTCACTGACATCTCTAGCGCCAACAATTTGGGCATTTTAAGGCTTCTGCATGTGTTTGAGTTGTTTTTACATTTTAAAGAAGACATGTCTGACCACATTTCACACACACACACAATGACAATTAGGGGTGGGGTCTATTTGCTTTCCCCCTTGCCTATGCCATCTGTGGTTGTCATAGGCAACGTGATTTTAAGGGGTGCAGAATTTCATCTTTTTTGTCTAGTTTGGCTTGGGGTCCATGGCAATGTAGAGGAAAGAAGGTTTCCTTGTATGGTCTCACTTTACAGAGAGGTTACATTGTCTTTGGAGTGTATTGTTGAGAGGCTGTGATAGTGGCGTAATAGTGCGACTTGGGCGCGTTATATGCACCCAGACATGCTTCCCCTGCTGTCCCAGTTGCATTCCAGCAGTGTTGGCATCCTTTTCTGAGGTTTCAGGGTGGACTTGGTGACCTCCAAGTGGTCGAATTGAGATTTCCAAGTGGCGAGCATTTTTTCCCCATAGACTTTAATGGGATTCGATATTCGGTCGAATAGTCGAATTTCGCGGTCTATTCGAATCGAATTTGGAACTTTCGAATATTTCACTACTCGCTCATCTCTATTATTTAACATTCCCCATATGTCTACTTTATGCTTGCATCATTTTGTAAATGTCATTTTATTTTTTTGGGACATTAGAAGGCTTAGAATTTTAGAGGCAATTCTTAAAATTTTTAAGAAAATTTCCAAAACCCACATTTTAAGGACCAGTTCAGGTCTGAAGTCACTTTGTGGGGCTAACATAGTAGAACCCCCCCCTCATAAATGATGCCATTTTGGAAACTACACCCCTCAAGTTACTTAACACTGATTTTATAAACTTTGTTAACCCTTTAGGTATTCCACAAGAATTAAAGGAAAATTGAGATGAAATTTCTAAATTTCACTTTTTTGGCAGATTTTCCATTTTAGTCCATTTTTTCTTTGACACATCTAAGGTTAACTGCCAAACAAAACTCAAATATTTATTACCCTGATTCTGCGGTTTACTGAAACACCCCACATGTGGTGGTAAACTGCTGTATGGGTGCATGGCAGGGCGCAGAAGGAAGGGAGCGCCGTATGGTTTTTGGAAGGCAGATTTTGCTGGACTGGTTTTTAGACACCATGTCCCATTTGAAGCCCCAGATGCACCCTACAGTACAAACAATCAAAAAGTGACCCCATTTTGTAAACTACGGGATAAGACGACAGTTTTATTGGTACTATTTTGGGGTACATATGATTTTTAATAGCTCTATATTATTTTTTTTGGGAGGCAAGGTAACCGAAGAATGGATGGCACTGTATTTATTTTTTGTTTTTTATCATGTTCATCTGACAGATTAGATCATGTGGTATTTTTATACGGACGCGATTATATCAAATATGTCTACTTTCTTTGTTTCAGTTTTACATAATAAAGCATTTTTGAGAAAAAATATGTTTTTGTGTCTCCGTTTTCTTAACGCCATATCTTTTTTATTTTTCTTCCTATTGTTTTGTGTAGGGGCTCATTTTTTGCAGGAAGAGTTGAAATTTTTATTGGTTCCATTTTTGGGTACATATGATTTTTTGATTATTCATTATTACACTTTTTGGGGCAAGGTGACCCAAAAATTGGTAATTTTGGCACAGCTTTTATTTATTCATTTTTTCTGTGTTCATCTGAGGGGTTATGTCAGGTGAGATTTTTGTAGAGCAGGTTGTTACGGACATGGTGATACCACATATTTCATTTTTTTTATTTATTTAAGGTTTACACAATAATATCATTTTTGAAACAAAAAAAATCATGTTTTAGTGTCTTCATAATGTGAGAGCTGTAGTTTTTATATTTTTTGGGCGATTGTCTCAGGTAGGGGCTAATTTTTTGCGGGATGAGATTATGGTTAGATTGGTACTATTTTGGGGGGCATACGCCTTTTTGATCGCTTGGTATTATGCTTTTTGTGATGTAAGGTGACAAAAAAATGGCTTTTTTGACATAGTTTTTATTTTTATTTTTTTACTGTGTTCATCTGAGGGGTTAGGTCATGTGAGATTTTTGTAGAGTAAGTTGTTACGGACGCGGCGATACCTAACATGTATAGGGTATTTTATTATTTTATTTTATTTATTTTTACTCAATTATAAATGTGTGTATATGGGAAAAAATTATTTTTGCGTTTTTCATTTTTTTACACTTTTTTTTACTCTTTTTTGACTCAGACCCACTTGGTTCTTGAAGATCCAGTGGATCTGATGTCGATATAATACACTGCAGTACACTATATGTAGTGTACTACAGTGTATTTTTTACTTTACACTAAGCCTTTAGCAGGAGCCTGGTCAGGCTACATATACCATGGCAAGCCGGATGGCATCCGGTTGCCATGGTAACCATCGGGACGCTGCCACAGCAGAGCAGCGTCCCGATGGGAGGGGGGAGGAAGCTCTTCTGGCCACACCGATGGGGGAGGGAGATTCCTCCCTGTTAACCCCTTTCATGCCGTGGTCCCTACGGACCGTGGCATGGAAGGGGTTTAAATGGCCGACATCGCATAAAAACATAAACATAGCAGCGCAGCCCCCCCCACTTTGGCAGGGTGACAGTTAGAAACCATGATGTGCCTGCAAGTCTCAGTGCCTTAAGGCAGGGCAGCACGTCATAATGGGGTAAGAGGTCAAGGGTATTTTCCATGTGTTTTTTACTGATGACCTCTCCTCTTGATTGGTCATCAATATATGATCAGTGGGGGTCCGATATCCGGGACTCCAGCCAATCAGCTGTTTGAGAAGGCACCAGCGTTCACAGTAGTGCTGCAGATTTCTCTCTGCTTACATTGTAAGTGCCGAGCTGCATTCAGTTTAATGGGGCTGAGCTTCGCCTAGGCCATGTGACTGATAAACATAACATCACACGACCTACGAAAATCTACTATGAGTGCTGCTGCCTTCTCAAACAGCTCATTGGTGAGGCTCCCAGATGTTGTACTTCCACCAATCAGATACTGATGACATACCCAGAGGATAGGTTATTAGTTAACAAAAAAACTTGGAAAACCCCTTTAATGGCACAGATCTTTATTTTTTTAGACTTTTGACTTGACATATTAGTTTCCACTTGCATTATTTTCTTGTTGTTGTGGCATTGTGTATCTTTTGGTCTTAAAGGAGTTACTTACTGGGCATAATTTTAAAAAAATCAATGGCAAGCAGCAATGATTAAAAAAAAAAAAACTTTAAAAAAATTCCCCTGTACCAGAAATGCTGCTCCCAGCAATCTAGAAGTTATCAGTCTTGGTCAGCAAGTCAATGCACACATCAGTCATATGCGCAGTGATCAACATTGTCTCATTACTGATGTACCATGATTGCACACATAACCACTGAGGCCAGAGAGTGGCTGCAGCGGGGATGGAATGTAGAGAGTTTTAAAAGGCAGATGAAGTGCCCATAGGCTGTTCAAGTGCCCATAGCCTCTTCTAGTGCCCATAGGCTGTTCAAACACGCTCCCTCAGGCTTTCAAAAGCCAGCATGCATGTGTCCTAACTTTCACCAGCTGGCAATAAATGTCTACTTCCTAAATTCCCTGCAAAGGTGTGTTGTCTGCTCTTATACTGATTGATGACCGCTGATTCTTGACTCTGAACCTCCTCTGCTTGACCTGACCAGTTTACCATTTTCCCTCGGCTGCCTGCCCTGACCTCAGATCTTGACCTCAGTACTCTTAAATATGAGTTTGCCTGATCCCATGTTGCCCTACACTTGTGTCTCTGACCCCTGTCGATCAGCTGCCATCCACACCAGGACTTCTCCAGGAGGTAGAGGTCTAGTGGCTTCCCCATAGCAAATTCTAGGTCCTTGTATAGGTGCTAAAGGGTGAATACCAAGGTTTAGCCCAAAGTCAAATAAGTTGGTTCACACAGTGGTTCTACACCCACTGTAACAATGTCCCAGAAATTTAACTTAAATCAGAATTAACTATTTTGTATCTGTTTATCCATATTTTCCAGGTATATATATACAAAATTCACATAATATAATGTTGGGTTTACATTTTCACTTTCTTTACATTTAGTGGTACTGATGCACCAAGGCTTTACTTTGCACTTGTGCATTTCTCCAAAGGCTATTAAATGTGCAATCTCCTGATTCTCATTTTGGGGACCACTACTAAATCCCATTGTGTATTGGTTGACAATTAGATACCTCAAAACAACTAATTCAGAACATTTTGTACAAGTTTATACTTAATGGGGAACAAGTCTACCTTATGATACAACTGAAATTCAAAAATTGGTATAGATATAAAAGAAACATGTAAAATGGTAAGATAACATTTTTTGAAAAAGATGCTAGTTAATATATCCACTGTTACCTTTTTTAGCTTGCTTTTCTTCTTTATCAACCTTTTCAATTGGTGTTTCTGAATAAAACAAAACAGTAAAAGTATATGAATGATACACAGTATGTGTTATGATTTGAAAGAAACTGGTGGCTACGATGGACCAAAACGTTAAAACATTTGTAGGCATGTTTATCAGTGATTAGAAGAAAATGGAACAGTATCACTAAATGTCACAAAATACCAAAAAAGCCATGCTCATCACTCTTCACCACTATCACCATCAGAATCACACTCTGCCCTGACCTCAGATCTTGACCTTGGTTCTCTTACTGAATATGAGTTTTCCTGATTCCTTGGTGCCCTTGGTGTTTCTGACCCCTGTCGATCAGCTGTCAACCACACCAGGACTTCTCAAGGTGGCAGAGGTCTAGTGGCTTTCCCACAGCAATGTCTAGGTACTTGTGTAGAAGTTAAAGGGTGAATACCAAGGGACTGCCAAGATAGCACTCTTAGGTTTGGCCCAAAGTCAAGTTAGTTGGTTCATAAAGTGGTTCTACACCTACTGTAATAATAGCCCAGAAAATTTAAGTTAAGACTCTGACTTAAAGGGAACCTGTCATCTCTGAAACACCCCCTGAACTAGAGTATGCGTTGTATAGTGTAAGTGATACTGAATCCGAATATGTAAGTTTTATCTTCATACTCACTTCCATTCCGACGCTGTGCTCCCACAAACCAGCAGTAAAATGCATTGAGAGGACCCTTCTTTGAGTCCTCTCCATTATGTGAGTGAGCACTGGAGTCCAGTGAGTGCATTTTACTGCAGGTTTGTGGGAGCACAGTGTCGGAATGAAAGTGAGTGTGAAGATAAAACTTACATATTCAGATTCAGCATCACTTACACTATACACCGCTTACTCTAGTTCAGGGGGTGTTTCGGAGATGACAGGTTCCCTTTAAGTATTTTTTATCTGTTTGTCCATATTTTCCAGACGTAAAACAAAGATTCACATATTATAATGTTGGGTTTACATTTTCACTTTCTTTAAACTTGGTGGTACTGATGCACCAAGGCTTTACTTTGCACTTGTTCATTTCTCCCAAGGCTATTTAATTTGCAATCTCCTAATTCTCATTTTGGAGAAAGAAGCATGTAAAATGGTAAGATAACATTTTTTCCAAAGATATTAGTTACCATATTCACTGTTACCTTTTTTAATTTGCTTTTGTTCTTTATCAACCTTTGCAATTGGTGTTTCTGATTAAAACAAAACAGTAAAAGTATATGAATAATACATAGTAAGGCCCCATTCACACGACCGTATGTACATTTCCGCATCTTATCCGCATTTTTGCGGATAAGATGCGGAACCATACGGACCCATTCATTTTTCCATAGGAGAAAAAAAATGCGCATGTGCATTTCGCATCCGTATATTATGGAAGTTCTCCCGCAAAAAAAAATGAAACATGTCCTATACTTGGCCGCAAAATCACGTCCATAGCCCCATTAAAGTCAATGGGTCCGCAAAAATGCAGAACACTACGGAAGACATTCCGTATGTCTTCCGTTCCGTTTTTATACGGACACGGAATACATACGGTTGTGTGAATGGGGCCTAAGTGTTCTGGTTGCTGAGATGGACCAAAACGTTCAAACATTTGTAGGCATTTGTACTGTAACTTTATAGACAAAACTTAAAGGGTTTATCTGACATATCACCCATGCAGCCAGGAAGATGTATTAGACCTCATTCACACAGTCGCTTTTGGTCAGTGATTTCAAACGGTGATTTTTAGCCAAAACCAGGTGCAGCTCTAAACACAGAACAGGTGCAAATCTTTCCCTTATACCTTATGTCTGTGGATGCTCCAATTCTGGTTTTGTCTCACAATCACTGATGGAAATCACTGACCAAAACACTGATGTGTGAATGAGGCTTTAAGCACTGCAGAATGGGAGTACAATGCTGGAAATTGCAGAGGAAAAAGCGGTGTGTATGACTTTTTGTTATTATCTTGGACAATTCCTTTAACTTGATAAATTATATATAATTTTGTATGTTCCTCACGTGATTACTAAGTCGTTCATATAATTTCATGTTTATATTGGTGTAATATGCTTTCAATATACAAAGTGTATATCTAAAAACTTTGCTCCGATTTTATTGGCTCAGATAGACTTTAAATGTTTAATGACCTCTACTAACAATTATTAAGAACAAAAAATACAATGACATATTCAGTACCTTTGGTTGTTTTCTTAGATTCTTTTTCCAGCATTTGTCCTGTTGTTTCTGGAAATAAAATTAATAATACATCTAAAGTGGAATCTCAAACATTGTGGGGGGGGGTGGATTTATCAATCTGTTGTAAAGGAAAGCCAATCAGATTCCACATTTCATTTCATTTCCCAAAGAAGTTCTAAAAAATCAAAGGTAGGATCTGATTGGTTGCTATGGGCAACTAAGCCAGTTCCCCTTTATGCCAGTTTTGTTAAATGTCAGCCTGTGTTCTTTACCGTGCTAATCATTGTACTCTCTACGGTGCTTCTTGGGCAACATCGAAATAAATGTCTCAAGAAACTGCTTGACTAGAATGACAGATAACAATGACTCAAGCATTTTTTCACTGAATTAAGCACTGATTTAGGGATCTGTTTATTTGAAAGTAGTTTCACTGAATAAGCCCATGATAACCTAACTGCTTCAATAATTGAATAAAAGAGCAGGATGTAATGTAGAGGACAAAAGGTGGATACAAAGAACTTCATGCTATACCATTGGATGCTAAACACTAGAGGCTGCACAATTTGCTACAAGTAGCTGTGCAACTTATCATTAGGAAGATCTGCACCCACCCATGTATAAAAAAGGACACTCATTAGAGATGAGCTAATCCTAAAAGATTTGGGGATTCGGTATTCGGCCCGAATCCCACAGCGGGATTCGTGGATTCGGGCCGAATCACGAATCCCATTAAAGTCTATGGGAGACCTGAATCTTTTTGCAGGGGCCAAAGGTTCTGCACAGTCAAGTTTGCCCCAACATGTGAAAACCTAAGAAAATGATGGAAACACCTTGGAAATGCATAGGAAAAACCAGGGGCAGCATGTAGGGATGCCTCTGAGGCTCCCTAAGGGCTCATTCAGACGTCCGTTTGGTGTTGTCCGTGTTTTGCGGATCCGCAATTTGCGGATCTGCAAAACACGGACAGCGGCCCATGTGCAGTCCGCAATTTGCGGAATGCACATGATAGAAATTCCTTTTCCTGTCCGTGGATCTGGACAAGAATAGGACATGTTCTATTTTTTCCGGACCCACGGAACGGAAGTGTGGATGCGGACGGCACACAGTGTGCCGTCCGCATCTTTTGCGGCCCCATTGACTGTGAATGGGTCCGCACCTGGTCCGCAAATTGCGGATCGGATGCGGACGATTTTTGGGGACGTGTGAATGAGGCCTGAGGCTGATGCTGCAGGTCCCTACCTTATGTAAATTTAGGTCACATGTCACTGCCAGCCAATCACTGCTGGGGAGGTATAGGGGCTGTTACATCACAGCAGGCGTTCCCACAGGCTTCCCTTTGATGCTGATTGGCTGAAAAAACCGGGCATTTCAAATTGGCAGTGACTCACGAATATTCACGAATCCGCGCTGCCTCGGGATGCCGAGCCGAGCCGAAGCGGGCAAGATTTGTGCGAATCCCGAATCTTGCTGCTCCGGCTCGCTCATCACTAACACTCATATCAAACATAGACAACTACAAAGAAGAATAAGTAAGTTTAGAAAGGGTATATAATTACATGCCATATATAAATATATAACATTATAGATATATATAGATATATATAGATATATAGATATAATTAGCATATTTTGACTTATCATTAGAGATGAGCGAACATGCTCGTCCGAGCTTGGTGCTCGTTCGAGTATTAGGATATTCGCATATGCTCGATACTTGGACGGGCATATCGCGATCCTCGAGGAAATGGCAACTTCCTCTTCCTGTATGTTAGGCGCCTTTTTCAGCCAATCAACATGCAGGAAAGTCTTTGGTACCTCCTAGCATCACGTGGGGCCCCTACAAGTTGATAGCAGGGATTGGCTGGCCAGATCAGATGACCTGGGAATATATGAATCTGGTCCCGCGCTGCTCGCGTCATACACCGTCTGCATGAGATTAGGGATAGAGCTGCTGTCTATCAGGGAGAGTGTTAGGGCCTGAATTTAAATGTTGGTTAGGCAGGAATCACCCACAAAGAACCCAACAGCCCTTCTAAGGGCTACAAGCACCTTTTTTTTGGTCTCCTCCTGGCTGCTGGCTGGGACTTGTAGTGCAGCTACCGCCATCTTGGCTGCACACTGTTAGGGCGTGAAATTAGAATGTGGTTAGGCAGGAATCATCTACAAAGAACCCAACAACCCTTCTAAGGGCTACAAGCACCTTTTTTTTTGGTCTCCTCCTGGATGCTGGGACTTGTAGTGCAGCTACCGCCATCTTGGCTGCACACTGTTAGGGCGTGAAATTAGAATGTGGTTAGGCAGGAATCATCTACAAAGAACCCAACAACCCTTCTAAGGGCTACAAGCACCTTTTTTATTTGGTCTCCTCCTGGATGCTGGGACTTGTAGTGCAGCTACCGCCATCTTGGCTGCACGCTGTGCACAGCGACTGGTGGTAGAAGGGACAGCACGTGGTCCACACAGACCCAAATGAAATTGCCCAAAGTCCTCTCAGAACTCATTTTTGCTGCTGCTGGTGCTGCTGCTGTACCTTGGCTTGCTGGGATCTGTAGTGCAGTCTAGGGAATATGTTTTTCTCTCATTTCTATACACTACAGTCCAGTGAACAATTACGTAGTGTACTGTACAGTAGCGTCAGTCTAGGGAATACGTTTTTCTCTCATTTCTATACACTACAGTCCAGTGAACAATTATGTAGTGTACTGAACAGTAGCGTCAGTCTAGAGAATACGTTTTTCTCTCATTTCTATACACTACAGTCCAGTGAACAATTATGTAGTGTACTGTATAGTAGCGTCAGTCTAGGGAATACATTTTTCTCTCATTTCTATACACTACAGTCCAGTGAACAATTATGTAGTGTACTGTACAGTAGCGTCAGTCTAGGGAATATGTTTTTCTCTCATTTCTATACACTACAGTCCAGTGAACAATTATGTAGTGTACTGTACAGTAGCGTCAGTCTAGGGAATACATTTTTCTCTCATTTCTATACACTACAGTCCAGTGAACAATTATGTAGTGTACTGTACAGTAGCGTCAGTCTAGGGAATACGTTTTTCTCTCATTTCTATACACTACAGTCCAGTGAACAATTATGTAGTGTACTGTACAGTAGCGTCAGTCTAGGGAATACGTTTTTCTATCATTTCTATACACTACAGTCCAGTGAACAATTATGTAGTGTACTGTACAGTAGCGTCAGTCTAGGGAAAACGTTTTTCTCTCATTTCTATACACTACAGTCCAGTGAACAATTATGTATTGTGCTGTACAGTAGCGTCAGTCTATAAAATATGTATTTTCTCTCAGTTATATGTACTACAGTCCAGTGAAAAATGTAGTGGTTTGCGGTTAATTAGCCGCAGTCTAAAATTCCTTTTTCTCTCTCAGTTATATATACTACAGTGCAGTGAACAATTCTGTCGTGTGCGGTATAGTAGCCGTACTCTAGTGTTGACACCAACAAGTGACCAAGTTAGTTGAGGTAGCAGGTGAAGCACATAAAATTTTACACTGATACAGCATAGCGGTGAACCCAGAGTGACCAAGTTACACTCAAGTAGCAGATGAAGCACATAAAAGTTTACACTGACACAGCATGGCGGTGAACCCAGAGTGACCAAGTTACACTCAGGTAGCAGGTGAAGCACATAAAATTTTACACTGATACAGCATGGCGGTGACACCACCAATGCCTTGGTCAGACTGAGATTGCAGTCAAATGGCTGTAGGTGAGCCTCCCAAAAATTTGTTTTGGAGTGTCTGAAGGTGACCCTCCTAAAAAATTGTTTTGGAGTGTCTGTAGTTGACCCTCCTGTAAAATTGTTTTTGAGTGTCTGTAGTTGACGCTCCTAAAAAATTTATTGGAGAGATGGCCTGTAAGGTGGCCCTCCGTAAACATTGTTTGTAAAGAGCGCCAGTTGGCCCTCAGAAACATTGCCTGTTGGCTCAGCGTTTGTGTGCGAAGAGGAGAGGATAAATAAAGATTCTTCATGTTGAGCTGCTTTCCCCCGGTGGAGATTTGTATTCCGGTGAAATCCAGGCTTTATTCATTTCAATAATCGGCAGCCTGTCAGCGCTGTCAGTTGACAGGCGTGTAGGCTTATCAGTGATGATGGCACCAGCTGCACTGAAGACCCGCTCTGACAACACGCTAGCGGTAGGGCAGGCCAGCACCTCCAAGGCGTACAGCGCCAGTTTGGGCAACGTGTCCAGCTTTGAAACCCAGTAGTTGTATGGAGCAGAGTGATCACGCAGGACGTTGTTATGGTCAGATAGGTACTTCCTCACCATCTTTCTGAACAGCTCCCCCCTACTGGGGGACGGGTGACATAGTCTTGCTGGGGTGACATAAAACTGGCAAAGGCCTTGGAGAGTGTTCCCCTGCCAGTGCTTGACAAGCTGCCTGCTCCCCTCCTCTCCCACACTAGTTGGCCCACAGAACTACTTCCTCTGCCGCTAGCGGTGTCAAATGGGAAGGATAGTTTCAGCTTGTGCACCAGGGCCTGTTGATATTGATTCACTCTCATACTCCTCTCCTCTACAGGAATGAGAGTGGAAAAGTTCTGCTTGTACCGGGGGTCCAGGAGGGTGAAGACCCAGTAATCGGTGTTGGCAAAAATGCGAGGGTCACGGGAAAGGCAGCCTAACATGAAGTCAGCCATGTGCGCAAGAGTCCCAACACGCAAGAATTCCCTTTTCTCAGTAGGTTGACTCTCCATTTCCTCCTCCTCCAACTCCTGTTCTTCAGCCCATACACGCTCAACAGATAAGAAGGAATGAGCATAGGTACCCTCTTCAGTCTCGCCAACAGTCTCCTTCTCTTCCTCCTCATCCTCCTCCTCCTCCAATACGCACTGAGAAACAGACCTGAGGGTGGTCTGGCTATCAAGCAACGTATCTTCTTCCCCCATCTCCTGTGACAAGCTCAAAGCCTCTGACTTCATGCTGAGCAGTGAGTTTTCCAGCAGACAAAGCTGCGGGATGGTGACGCTAATAATGGCGGTATCGCCGCTGACCATCTGTGTTGACTCCTCAAAGTGGCTTAACACCTGACAGATATCAGACATCCACGTCCACTCCACATTGTAGACTTGAGGAAGCTGACTAACCTGACTACCAGTTCTCGTGGAAGTTGTCATCTGGCAGTCTACAATCGCTCTGTGCTGCTGGTAAACCCTGGGTAACATGTGTAATGTGGAATTCCATTGTGTGGGCACGTCGCACAACAGTCGGTGAGCTGTCAGTTGTAAGCGCCGTTGCACTGCCCTGAGAGTGGCAGCATCTGTGGTTGACTTGCGGAAATGCACACAGATGCATCGCACCTTGGTGAGCAAATCAGACAAATTGGGGTATGTCTTGAGGAACCGCTGAACCACAAGATTGAACACGTGGGCAAGGCAAGTTTTATATGCAGTGTTTATATGGGTTGTTGTTACTTTGGGAAATAGTATTGGTGTATAATGGCACATGTGTGAGCCTGCCGAGTTGCAGAGCCGCCACCAAGTTACACCCGTTGTCACACATAACCATGCCTGGTTTGAGTTTCAGCGGCACCAGCCAAAGATCATTCTGCGCCGTGATGCCCTGTAACAGCTCTTGGCGGTGTGCCTCTTGTCACCTAAGCTCAGCAGTTTCAGCGCCACTTGTTGGCGCTTACCCAAGGCAGTGCTGCTGCGCCTAGAGCTACCGACTGAAGGCGCCGTGCTCACAGATTGCATTTGAGAGTAGGAGGAGGAGGAGGAGGGGTTGGAGGAAGAGGCATAATAAGTCTGAGAAACCGTGACCGAGGTAGGCCCCGCAATCCTTGGTGTGGGCAGTACATGAGCGGCCCCAGGGTCAGACTTGGTCCCAGCCTCCACCAAATTAACCCAATGTGCCGTCAAGGAGATATAGTGTCCCTGCCCACCAGCACTTGTCCACGTGTCCATGGTTAGGTGGACCTTCTCAGTAACCGCGTTGGTCAGGGCACGGATGATGTTCTCTGACACGTGCTGGTGTCGGCTGGGACGGCACATCGGGAAAAATAGTGGGGGACCAAGTACTGAGGGGCAGCCACCGCCATCAGGTTGCGGAAAGCCTCAGTCTCTACCAGTCTATATTGCAGCATCTCCAGGCTTAGCAGTTTGAAAATGTGGACGTTTAGGGCTTGTGCATGTGGGTGGGTGGAATTGTATTTGCGTTTGCGCTTGCGCTCCAATGTCTGATGCAAAGACAGCTGAAGGCTGCGCTGGGACACATTGGTGTAGGGTGTGGAGGATCGTGGAGGTAAAGGGGTGGTTGTAGGGTGGGAGGCGCTCGTGCCGGGGTCCAGGGTGGGGGGTTGACTCGCCGGGCCAGCATGTGACACAGGGGAAGGAGCAGTGGTGTGATCCGCAGGAGGTGAACAGCCTTGGTTCCATTGAGTCATGTGTTTAGCACTTATATGCCTGCGCATGCTGGTAGTGGTTAGGCTGGTAGTGGTGGCTCCCCTGCTGATCCTGGTGTGGCACAGGTTGCACACCACAGTCTGTCGGTCATCCTCACTTTCTTTAAAGAACCTCCAGACTTGCGAAAATCTAGGCCTCGGCACGGGAGCTTCACTACGTGAAACAGTTGCTGATCTACTTGCTCTGGCCCTGCTTCTCCCTCTGGCCACCCCACTTTCTCTTCCAACCTGTTCTGGTGCTGCACTTGCCTCCCCCTCAGAAGCACTGTCTTGACTAGGCTGATCAACCCAGCTCGGGTCAGTCACCTCATCATCCACCTGCTCTTCCTCCGTTTCCTCACTTTGCTGCCCCCTGGGACTTACTGCCCTGACAACAATGTCAATGTCTGACAACCTTGTCTCATCATCATCCGACACCTCTTGACGCACTACTTACTAAGTCCACACTCTCATCACCCACAGACTGCGAAAGTTCTAAATTTTGGGCATCGGGACAGAGCAACTGCTCAGGTTGCTGTTGAGCAGTGGTTTGTGTCTCTGGGTAGGGTCCTGAAAAGACTTCCTGTGAGTATTCCGGATCTGAATCCATATTTTCCATGGGGGGGGGCAGGCTGGGGGGAAGGAGGTTGAGCTGGAGGAGCCAGATGTCTACTCCCTTGGCTAAAGTGGGTGGACTGTGTGGAAGACTGGGTGGTGGATAAATTACTGGACACGTTATCCGCTATCCACGTCATCACCTTTTCGCACGGTTGTGGTTTCAATAGTAGTATACCACGTGACCTTGTAAGTTGCGAGATGAAGCTAGGGAGCGAAACTCTGAGGCGTTACACTGCTCCCTCATCAGTAGGTACTGTGTCACCCTGCCCAGGACCACGGCCTCTGCCCCCTACATCACTTGGACGCCCACGTCTTCGACCCTTAGCCCTTGGGTTCAAAATTTTGTGTAATCACTAAACTGTCGAATTAATATCTGAGGCCAAAAACGTATTCTCTAGACTGCGGATAGTGTACCACACACCACAGAATTTTTCACTGGACTGTATTAAATGTATCTGAGAGAAAAAACGTATTCTCTAGACTGCCGCTAGTGTAACGCACACCACACAATTTTTCACTGCACTGTAGGATATATGAATGAGAGAAAAATGTGTATTTTCTAGACTCTGGCTAGTGTGCAGCACACAACAGAATTTTGCACTGCACTGTAGGATATATGAATGACAGATAAAAATGTATATTTTCTAGACTCCGGCTAGTGTGAAGCACATGACAGAATTATGTACTGCACTGTAGGATATATAACTGAGAGAAAAAACGTATACCCTAGACTGACGCTACTGTACAGCACACAAAATAATTGTTCACTGGACTGTAATATATATAACTGAGAAAAAACGTATTCCCTAGACTGCACTACAGATCTCAGCAAGCCAAGATACAGCAGCAGCAAAAATGAGTACTGAGAGGACTTTGGGCAATTTGTTTTGGGTCTGTGTGGACCACGTGCTGTCCCTTCTGCCACCAGTTGCTGTGCACAGCGTGCAGCCAAGATGGCGGTAGCTGCACTACAAGTCCCAGCCAGCAGCCGAGAGGAGGCCAAAAAAAAAAGGTCGTTGTAGCCCTTAGAAGGACAGTTGGGTTCTTTGTGGATGATTCCTGCCTAACCACATTCTAATTTCACGCCCTAACAGTGTGCAGCCAAGATGGCGGTAGCTGCACTACAAATCCCAGCCAGGAGGAGACAAAAAAAAAGGTGCTTGTAGCCCTTAGAAGGGCTGTTGGGTTCTTTGTGGGTGATTCCTGCCTAACCAACATCTAAATTGAGGCCCTAAAACTCTCCCTGACAGACAGCAGCTCTATCCCTAATCTCATGCAGCAGCCAGGAGGAGCCCAAAAAAAAAAAGGTGCTTATAGCCCTTAGAAGGGCTGTTGGGTTCTTTGTGGGTGATTCCTAAACAAAATCTAAATTGAGGCCCTAACACTCTCCCTGACAGACAGCAGCTCTATTTCTAATCTCTTGCAGGCGGCGTCTGACGTTCACCACCATTCTGTGTCAGGGTAAACTTTTGGGTGGTTCACCTGCTACATCTAACTTGGTTACCAAGCTGTCACCACGCTGTGTCAGGCTTATGCCTGCGTCGTGGGGTGGGGGATAGGACAGCAGTACCAGCATGGGCAGTGGTGTCACGCGCAGGCGGTGATGGACCTTCGTTGCACCTAGTTGTGTGCTTTACTAACATGTGATGGGCATGTGCCTTGCCCATCTTGGTCTGGGTCAGCACAATTGTCTTGAGGGTCACTACAAAGGCTGTTTCCCAGAATTTGGCATAATGGTACGATTAGGCAGCCTCAGAGGCATCCATGCTTGCTGTCCCTGCTGTTTCCTGTCCATTTCCGTGGTGTTTCCACCATTTTCTGAGGTTTCCAGGTTTTCACGCAATCTTCCCTATGCAGAGCTCCGGTCCCCTGCAAAAAATGCTCGAGTCTCCCATTGACTTCAATTGGGTTCGTTATTCGAAATGAGCACCCGAGCATCTGGAAAAATTTGACTCGAATAACGAGCACCCGAGCATTTTAGTGCTCGCTCATCTCTACTTACCATTCTTATGTCCTATGTCTTCTTCACATTTTTCTGCTGGAATTTCTAATCAAAATATAACGTGTTACTTTAGGGGTAATTATTTTAATTGCCTTCAAAAGTTCTGCACTGTAATGTTATATTATCAATGTGGCAAATGTTGTATTGATAAACAATTTTATATGGTCTCAATGAAAAAGCAAGCAAAATTAAATATTAAAAATATATGTTTTAAGATATTTGTGTCCTACATATTGTATGCTATAGTCTTTAGGATAAAACATATAGAATAAACATGAAAACAGTAATGTGTACAGAGTATCAAAAAATATAAAATGGCCAAGAGTCCTGTGCATTAAGTAGGCAGACATTCCAACCTGCTGCCTTACAGTTTCTAAAATACAATGTATAAAATTTATTACTTATAATTTTATACTGATTAGAACTAGAGATGAGCGAATCTATTCGCCGCTTCGTAGATTCGTATCAAATCTTGGGATTTTTCAGCTGCGAAGCGAATCCGAATATTAGGTGATTCGCTTCGCTTTTGTACGCATTCGCTACGTAGTGTGTCCTATAAATTATATGCTATTCTACGTATAATTTAGTTACTCTATACGCTGTCACGTACGAATTTATTTCAGCGATGCTGAATTTTCCCTGGTAGTTACTCTATACGCTGTTGCGTACAAATTCAATTCTGCGATGCAGACTCCTCCCTGGTAGTTCCGCCCCTTTCTCCAGCGCTGGAGGATGATGAGGCAACTCAGGAAATTAAGTTGCGCATTCGTGCGCCTCATCCCTTTTTCCCCCTTTTCAGGTTATTTGGGGAGCCCCTTGAAAGAGGGTTTTTTAAGGCAGTGATTTTCAACCAGTGTGCCTCCAGCTGTTGCAAAACTACAACTCCCATCATGCCCAGGCAGCCTACAGCTGTCAGCCTACAGAAGGGCATGGTGGGAGTTGTAGTTTTGCAACAGCTGGAGGCACACTGGTTGAAAATCACTGCTTTAAGGAACCATTGCTGCTTTTTTTTTTACCCATTTGGATTACAATTTTACCTATGTGGATTACAAATTGCGACTGAGTTTGGGAATCTGCTCCAGTTCTATGACAAGCGTCAGAAGAAAAGAGACTTAAACGTGTCCATGAGCATACTAGGTAGGTGATATTTAAAATTTTTATATTATACCTATAATAATGTATTTGCACTTTTCCATATATATGTCTCGAATATTCGCTCTGCCTCTGAGGAGTGCACGCCGCGGCCTCTCCTCGTACGTGCCTGCATATTACGTAATTGCTTAGACAATAGTACGCTGAGATTCATAAGCTATTTGTACGCTCATGCGTACGTCTTCTAAGAAGTTGCGTACATTTTGTAAATGAACGTTCATTATTAGTGAGTGAATGTTCGCTAATAGCACATAATAACGTATATTTTATTCGCAAATACAACAAATCTATTCGTCGAATATACGAATTTTAGGAAAAGTTCGGCGAATGTTCGGCGAATAATTTTTTGAATGATTCGCTCATCTCTAATTAGAACTGTATTCTGACATTCTTCATTTCCTAAACTGTTTTTATTTTTCAACAGTACATTTTTCATTTTGTTCTTATGTACAGTGCCTTGTGAAAGTATTTGGCCCCCTGGAACTTTTCAACCTTTTGCCGCACTTCAGGCTTCAAAACAAAAGATATAACATTTTAAATTTTTAGTGAAGAATCAACAACAAGTGGGTCACAATTGTGAAGTGGAACGAAATTTATTGGATCATTTAAACTTTTTTTGTAATAAGAAAACTGAAAAGTGGGCGTGCAAAATTATTTGGCCCCCTTGCATTAATACTTTGTTGCACCACTTTTTGCTGCGATTACAGCTGCAAGTCGCTTGGGGTATGTCTCTATCAGTTTTGCACATCTAGAGACTGAAATTCTTGCCCATTCTTCCTTGCAAAACAGCTCAAGCTCTTTGAGGTTGGATGGAGAGCGTTTGTGAACAGCAGTTTTCAGCTCTTTCCACATATTCTCAATTGGATTCAGGTCTGGACTTTGACTTGGCCATTCTAAGACCTGGATACGTTTAATTTTTAACCATTCCATTGTAGATTTTGCTTTATGTTTGGGATCATTGTCTTGTTGGAAGATAAATCTCTATCCTAGCCTCAGGCAGTGGCATAATATCAATGGCGGCAGACCACGCAACTGCTATGGGGCCCGTGGCAGAGGGGGCCCGGAGTGCATGGAAGGCCTCGCCCCCTACAATGCCTGCAGTTATATATGTAGTGTGTCTTCCATCCTCAGTCAGTATCTAGGGCTCCGGCGGGCCCTGCTTTCCTTCTTCTCATGCCCCCTCTCCCCCCCTGTGTGCGAACACAGTGCAAGGACCAGTGCCCATGTCCCTGACCCTACCAGCACTGCAGCCAGGCTAGCGCTTGCTCTATTCTTACTGCTGGGCGCTGCACTGACCAATCGGCATTTAGCAGGTTAAGCTCCTGCTGCTGATTGGCTAGTGTATCATTCATACCAGCAGAGAGAACTGAGTGGGACGGACCTGGCAGTGACTCACACGCTGCCTGCTTCATCTTGCCACCGAACTCCAGCAGCCTCCAGCATTGCCTGCCCTTATGTGCCACTGCCAGCAGAAAGTGAGTTGAGAGCTGCGCCTCTGTGTATAAAAAAGTTTATGGTGGGGGGAAGGCACACTGTGTTCTGTATGTAACTTATAAGGCTTATCAGGTTGAGGACAGTGTGCTCCAGCCTTCCCCCACCCCAAGTCTGCTTGCTGTTGATGCTCATATAGAAGACAGTGTGCCCATGAACTATGGGAATGGGGGGGTGGAGAGAAGGAAACTGGGGCACACTAAGCAGCAAAAAGAGTTCAGATGTGGGGGGATGGGCTGTGTCAGGCTTTAGCACAGTGGGCACGGGCAGGAGGAGTGATGCGTATGTCAGTTCCTGCCCAGTATTCGCTCAGGTGTGCTTGCATACATATGGCATCCTGTGCCCACTCTGCTAAAGCCTGACATAGCCCATCTATGCCCGGCTTTACCAAAGCAGACAGGCGTTAGCAGTGATGTGTGCTGTACAGAGAGATCCTTACTCCCATACAGCAGTGTCATGTCAGCGTTGTATGAGAGTACGGATTATAAACTGCTATAGGCACCTGAATTCAGCATCCTGTTCTCATAGAGAAAAAAAGTCTTAGAAAATGTCATTTTAATGCACTTTCAATAGGGTTTTAAAAGCTTTATTTAAAAGTTTAGGTACACGCTTACTTCTTTAACCCTTTCATGACCAGGAAATTTTCCATTTTTTGGGTTTTTTTTTTTTTTACTCCCAGCCCTCCCAAAGCCATAACTTTTTTTTTTCCATTCACATAGGCGTATGAGTGCATTTTTTTCCAGGACAAGATGCACTTTCTAATGGCACCATATACGGTTGGGAAACAAATTCCAAATTGGGTGGAATTAGAAAAACAAAACAAAACAGTATTCCGCCAGTTTTATGTTTTGTTTTTTTTTAACACCATATCCTATGAGGAAAAACTGACCTGTTACTTTTATTCTCCAGGCCAGTACAATTATGGTGATGCCACATATGTGTAATATTTCTTGCATTTTAATACTGAAAGAAAACTTTGAAAAACATTTTTTTTCTTTTCATAGCAATATTCTGACCCCCCCCCCCCATAACTTTTTTTGTGTTTTGAGCTATGTGAGGGCTCATTTTTTTGTGGGGAGATACTGTACTTCTCAATGATTATTGGAAAAAAAATTTTTAGTTACTATAACAATTTTTTTTTAACTTAATGGTTTTAATAGGTTATTTATACATTGCAAATGGGGGTGTGGCAAGGGAGGAGCCAGGGCAGATAGTGGGATGGGCTAGGTTTGGGTAGTGGGGCACAGTTAGGGGCCCAATTCAAATTCCTGCTATGGGGCCCAGTGATTTCTATGTACACCCCTGGTCTCAGGTCTTTTGCAGACTCCAACAGGTTTTCATCCAGAATGGTCCTGTATTTGGCTCCATCCATCTTCCCATTAATTTTAACCATCTTCCCTGTCCCTGCTGATGAAAGGCAGGCCCAAACCATGATGCTGCCACCATCATGTTTGACAGTGGGAATGGTGTGTTCAGGGTGATGAGCTGTTTTGCTTTTACGCCAAACATATTGTTTTGCATTGTTTCCAAAAAGTTCGATTTTGGTTTCATCTGACCAGAGCACCGTCTTCCACATGTTTGGTGTGTCTCCCAGGTGGCTTGTGGAAAACTGCAAACAAGACGTTTTATGGATATCTTTGAGAAATGGCTTTCTTCTTGCCACTCTTCCATAAAGGCCAGATTTGTGAAGCGTTCGACTGATTGTTGTCCTATGGACAGACTCTCCCACCTCAGCTGTAGATCTCTGCACTTCAACCAGAGTGATCATGGGCCTCTTGGCTGCATCTCTGATCAGTCTTCTCCTTGTTTGAGATGAAAGTTTAGAGGGACGGCCGGGTCTGGGTAGATTTGCAGATGTCTGATTCTCCTTCCATTTCAATATGATGGCTTGCACAGTGCTCCTTGGGATTTTTAAAGCTTGGGAAATCTTTTGGTATCCAAATCCGGCTTTAAACTTCTCCACAACAGTATCACGGACCTGCCTGGTGTGTTCCTTGGTCTTCATGATGCTCTCTGTGCTTTAAACAGAACCCTGAGACTATTACAGAGCAGGTGCATTTATACGAAGACTTGATTACACACAGGTGGATTCTATTTATCTTCATCAGTCATTTAGGACAACATTGGATCATTCAGAGATCCTCAATGAACTTCTGGAGTGAGTTTTCTGAACTGAAAGTAAATGGGCCGAATAATTTTGCACGACCAACTTTTCAGTTTTATTATTACAAAAAAAGTTTAAATGATTCAATAAATTTTGTTCCACTTCACAATTGTGACCCACTTGTTGTTGATTCTTCACTAAAAATTTAAAATGTTATATCTTTTGTTTTGAAGCCTGAAGTGCGGCAAAAGGTTGAAAAGTTCCAGGGGGCCGAATACATTCGCAAGGCACTGTATATGGTTATGTGGGCAACCATCTTGCGTTAGCTGATGTTAACAGCATGGAACATAGCTATATATTGGTGTTTCTTTTCATTGTAATCCAGCCTGTCCTGTTAGAAGACTACTGAAAAGTGATCTCCACAAGACTGTCTGAGTCTGTCATCTTATTATTACATTAAATGGCTACAGCGAAAACTGAATAGTTGAATATTTTTATATAGCTGGAATCTTGAAATCTTGACTTTTTTTGTAAGGGTAGATTTCTTTATGCAGCATAAATGTACGTGCTGCAGCATGCTACTAATGCCTCTTAATTGTCAGTTTATGTATATTCTGTTTCCACATGGTTAACATATTCTAAATATTAAATTTTAATTATTTTCTACACTTAAAACAGGCAAAGTAAATAATAATGGTGATGGGCCATCTGGCCTGTCCATTTCCCCACCCCTACCACACACCTTTTTTAGGCCTATCGTGATCAGGGAAAAGTCACAGATTTCTGATAGTAGATGACCCCCTATGAGTCCTAGGAGGCTAGAGGGGTTTATATACAAACTGTCATGTATATTTCTAGAAAGTAAAATATGTTTGTATAGTTGTATAGTATATTTAGTAGAAGACATATCTTAATTTTAATTCCATTATGAGTGCTTTGTATCTATAACATTCTATATTTTAAACAATAACTGAAATGTTGAGATAATGCAAAAAGTAAAAAAAAAGCAAAAAGTAAGAATGTTTTTTAAACGTTACATGCAAAACATCATGTTATTACCTATTTCTGGTTATGCATGTTTTTCAGGTGTAATGACTGTTAAAAAAGTTACAATTTACTGATGATGAATCTTGGTACAAGAAGCAGACAGTTTTGTTAAATATGTCTGCTATATTACATCTGTAAATTAGATCTTTTTAAGGAATTGTCATAATAGTAACTATTATATAGGCAACAGAATTTTATACTACTGCTACTACTACTATTGACCACACTAATTGATAGACTGTTAAGATGACATAAGGTGGCGTTCTATGAGGAGCTATTGGAGAGCAATGGAACCATTAACTGTTCTTACACAGGGGCCCTCCACTATCTATGTCTGCCCCTGGCAGATATCAAATTTTGAAAGTAAACATAAGTGGTTGCTCACTATTATTCTATTGATGGTCTTTCCTCTGACAACCCGCACCTCCTAGCTCTGATGCTCCAAGATGGCATTTTCACTACGCAGCTCTATCAATTGTGTAATGGACAGAGCTTGTAACTGCAGCGTCACTTGAATGGGAGAAGTGCTGTAGCAACCACCTCCATCCACTTCACAATAGATAAAGCTGTGTAGTTCCGGTACCGACTTCTGACACTGATCTACTAAAGAGCAGCTGATGGGCAGGAGTGAGGGGTGGCTGACCTTAGCTGATCAGCCGGTACAACAGGTTAAACACTATTTGGCTCCATTAACTTTAATATTGGCAAATACATTTAGCACTCTGTATATGTCTGGAAACACAATGTGAGAAGCGACATATTTTATAATGTGAATCATACCCATAATTAGAAAACTGTACAGTGGCTGGCGTGGTGACATCATAGGTCCTGCGCATGAGATTTCATGTGGGATCTTCAAGCAAGATGGCCACGGTGGCCTTTTAGCACTCAAATGGATAAAGTAAGTATAATTTTTTTTAAATGTTACCGCCATTTCAGGGAAAATCGATTAGTTACGACCAATGACAAGGAATTTTAGCTTTGCGGCAAATCAATTTTTTCCTGAAATTTGGATCAAAGTCAACTTTGTAAACTTTGATTCCGTCAACACTAGCCATAACTAGAGATGAGCGAATCATTCAAAAAATTATTCGACAAACATTCGTCGAACTTTTCCTAAGATTCGTATATTCGACAAATAGATTTGTTGTATTTGCGTACAAAATATATGTTATTATGTGCTATTAGCGAACATTCGCGCACTAATAACGAACGTTCATTTAAAAAATGTACACAACTTCTTAGAAAACGTACGCATGAGCGTACATATAGCGTGTGAATCCTCAGCGTACTATTGTCTACAAGATTACGTAATATGCAGGCACGCACGTCGACAGCCCGTGGCGTGCACTCCTCAGAGGCAGAGCGAATTTTAGAAAATGACATCCAGGCGATCCTCATCATTTAGCTCTGCTGCACAGCTGAAATACATAGTCCGGCTGATGGACCAGCAGGATTACGATTTACGATGGCACACACTGCCACCCAAACCAGCATAAAAAGGAGGTGATCTAGCAGGTGATCCGAGGCTTGCGCCATTGATTTGACACCTTTCGGACCCCAGGCCAGATCCAGCGTAAATGGTCAGATCTGAAATCGCCCTCAGAGGCAGTATGTATATTTGAGGTAGAACAAGTAAGGTGCTGTCTATCCGGCTAAGTGCATAGTACAACCATCCACCATACAATAAAGTGAATATGAGGACACATTGCGGTACCTGTAAAGAAATACACACAATGGGCAACATACTTGAAAACGTTGCTGGAAGGTAAAAACATTAGTGCAAACTAGGGATGAGCGAACCGAACCGTAACGAACCAGATTCGTTACGAACTTTACCGAACGTTCGGTTCGTCCCCGAACCGAACTTCGTCAAGTTCGTATGAATCAGGTTCGTAAATAAAGTTTACTTTTTCCACAGAATAGACCAGGATACAAGGGATTATTTATTACTCCTACAATCCCTTGTATCCTGGTGTGACCCTCGTGTCAAACCACCCTTTTGGGAGGAGAATGGCCGAGATGGGTTATTATTTTCGTTCGTCCGAACGTTCGTTCGGACGAGCGAACAGAACCGTAACGAACCAGATTCGTTTAAGAACTTTTAAGACGAATCTGGTTAAAATAAAAACGGCACATCAAATGCGTACATATTCAGTTAAGTAGCGTACCTTTGACAACGCTAGACTGTATGTTCGTTATTTGTGCGGGAATGTTCGCATTAGCGTACGTATTAGTGTAGATTCTCAAATATGCGTATATTCGTTCGTATAAGGTTCGTTTTAGGTTCGGTTCGTACGAATCCGAACTTCAAGAAAGTTCGCCGAAGCGAACCGAACCGAACTTTTCAAAAGTTCGCTCATCCCTAGTGCAAACAATCCAGTGCAAACAATATAGTGCAAATACATTATAGTTATAATGTAAACATTTTAAATATCACCTACCTAGTATGCTCATGAACACGTTTAAGTCTCTTTTCTTCTGACGCTTGTCATACAACTGGAACAGAGTCCCAAACTCAGTTGCAATTTGTAATCCACATAGGTAATTGTAATCCAAATTGGTAAAAAAATAGCAGCAAAGGTTCCTTAAAAAACCCTCTTTCGAGGGGCTCCCCAATAACCTGAAAAGGGGGAAAAAGGGATGAGGCGCACGTATGCGCAACTTGGTTAAAACTTTTTTTTTATGGGGAGAGTCCTGACAATCCATGTCCATCTGGGTGAGGACAAACTCAGGGCAACAAAAATAAAAACAAACACCAACTAGTGCTCACTCTTCAAGTTAAGTCCACATTGTGGCTCCCATAAAAGCTGAAGTATCCTTACTTAAGGGCCAGCAGGTCCTCGTCACTGCTACTGGAGCTAAAAGACATGAGAGGGTGCTTCTGCCTCATGAAAGCTACACTGGCTGTGGCAGCAGACCTCCACCAACCTCTCAGGGATGGTCTTGGTAGTGACCGGGCAGTCACACTGGCAAGGGCCGTGGTACCTTGGACCTTGCCCTTTACCTTGTAGGGGCCAGATCCTCCCGCCGGCATACAAGTTGACAGAATCTCCGGCTGTAAGGGCTCTGGTAACGGTCTTCAGCAAGTGGCAGACTGTGCGGCCAGAGCCTGCCATGGCAGTTGGTATTGTACCACCGATGGCTGGTACACGAAACTGCTGGTGGTCATCTGTCCCACATGAAGGATCGTCAGTGGTGGCAAATCTGGTATCAAGGGTTCCAGCTGAGCTTGGGATTTCTCCTCATATCGCAGAGTCCCATCATTGGTCTCATGGGAACACAGTGCCTCTTCTACATGTACGGCGCTGGGGCGATGCGGACACATGGCACGTGCGGCGGGCATCATGGCCGGCAAGTCTTTGCTGTTTCTAACAGCAGAGACTTGTGGGTACTTACCGCCATCTGTGGCGTCTTCATAGGCCTTTAGATGCCGAGATCACACGTGATCATGGCATCTAGTTGCGTCTAAACCCGGAAGTGTACGCTTCCGAGTGGTGTACAGACACCCCGTGTGGCCAATCGGGGTGTCTGTACACGATATGAAAGCTGTAAACCTCACTGATGAGGTTTACAGCTTTCAAAGTGCAACTCTTATTCTGGCCACTAGATGGCAGGCCAGGATAAGAAATGAGCAAATTCGGTCATTAATTCAAAATTAAAAAACCCTCATTGCTCATAAAGAAAAAATAAAAAACACAATCTATTTGCTCATATTTGAGCTTTAAAATAATCACAAAATTAAAAAAAAAATGTTAAAAATTATATAAAAAATAAAAAATATATAAAATTTTAAATCACCCCCCTTTCCGTATAATTAAAAAATAAATACCTAAATAACAATAAATATAGACATCATGGGTATCACCATGACCGTAAACGCCCGTACTTTTAAAATATAAATAAAAAAATTCCAATACGGCGAATTGTGTGGCGGAAAAAAAGCGTCCAAATGGCGATTCGCTGTTTTTTGTCGCTTTTTTTCTAAAAAAAAATTAAATAAAAAGTGATCAAAAAGTCATACACACCCCAGAATGGTATCAATAAAAACTTCAGATCACCCCACAAAAAATGAGCCCCCATACAGCTCCGTACACATAAATACCAAAAAGTTATATGGGTCAAGATATGACAAAAAAAAGGCCAACTTTATAATTATTTTATCACTATCAAAACACAGGATAAACTATACATATTAGGTATCACCGGATTCATACTGGCCAGTAGAATGAAAGTAACTGGTCAGTTTTAATGCACATAGAACACTCTAAATAAAAAACCCGTAGAACTGTTATCGGAATAGCATTTTTTTTGCAATTTCACCCGATTTGGAATTTTTTTCCCGCTTCCCACTACACCTTATGCAATATTAAATGGTGGCTTTGGAAAGTACAACTTGTCCCGCAAAAAACAAGCCCTCATACAGCTATGTGAACAGAAAAATAAAACAGTTATGGCTGTTTGAAGGCAGGGAGCGCAAAACGAAAACGCAAAGCCAAAAAAACCTCCGGGACTGAAAGGGTTAAAGGAGGAGGAATAGTGTTATTGTCTAGCTTTGTTTCTGGTGATTTTTCAAGTTTTTTATTTTGTGTATCTGAAAAAAAATTACTGTATTTTTCAGACTATAAGACACACCTCGGATTTAGAGGAGGAAAATAAGACCTCATATCAGACCTCCAATCCTCATCAGACCCCAAATCAGACCCCCATTCTTCATCATACTTCCGTTCAGACCCCACTCAGATCAGAACCTCTCCAAACTCCATCTGCTTCAAATCAGTACCCCATCAGCCTCAGATCAGATATTAAAAAATACTTACCTTGTTTGCTCCAGATGGTGCTGCCACTCTGTGGATCCAGGTTTCACTGCTCCCTGGCCTTCTTCCAGCCCACGCTTCACTGTGACCTGATGTCACACAGCGTCAAGTCATAGTGCATGTTTACGTACACTACGTCCTGATGCTTTACACAGTCAAGACACAGAGCGGAGCCCAGAAAAAGACCAGGGAGGGTGAGTACAGCCAAAGCAACGCTTCCCTCCCGGCTCCACCCATCTCCTGCATACTAATGTCCAGTTCCATAATGGAAGCAGTCATTAACATTCTGACTATAATACGCACAGCCATTTTCCCTGCACTTTTTTTGACAGGGGGAGGAGTGTGACTTATAATCCAAAAAATATGGTAATTGATGATTGATAGTGGTGTTACACTGAAGCTTCTCTGGGGCTTTAACATTGGTCTACAGTTAGGAAAGGCCATCAATGTCTAATCAGTGGAGGTCCAACACATACTACACACTTCCTTGCAGTGTATCGCTGAGTTAGAACCGTGCATATAAGCATAATGTCTCCTTATAAACAATGGACAGGGCTCAGGCCTCACAAGTGCAGTCTTCAGAGTCTTCAGTGTGCTAATCACCACCAACAATAGTGTTTGAAAAAGGTCATTTTGATCAAAACATCATATTTGCCTAAGAATGTTCACCTTTACATTTAAAGTGCACCCCTCACTACTTTTCAATGAATACTAAAAAATATATATGTATATACTTTTGAAAATTAACCTGTCAGATGATTTATGATGCCCTATTTAAGCGTAGCATATGATACAGTGAGAGAACCTGGGCTCTGTGATATATAGGTTTATGTGATTTGTAGCAGGATTTCTGTATAAAAAGAAACATAAACCCTGGCAGCACTCCTAGTAGAGACGGTGAGAGTCCTGTATATCCTATACACATATGCTGACAGTCTTTATATATACATGCTGATACAGGGAGAGCTGTCAATCACTGTGTATGGACAAGATAATCAGGACTCTCACTGTCCTAGGAGTCCTGTCAGGATTTAAAAACCTTTATCATAGAGCTCAGGTTCTCTCCCTCTGTGGTATCCCTCTGTTTTTTTTTAGAGAGGACAGCATGTATCATTTGAAAGATTCTTATTTCCTGTTATACCCCTGTTAAAGAACGAATTACCTATATGTGAAGTTAAATGATTTTCCTGCCTTTAAATTGCTTTATTGGTTGAAGCGTAATGACTTGTTTAGTGAGAGCTTTTTTCAGCTAAAATAATTCTACTATTGTTCATAAGGGCAGACAGCTGCAAAATTCATTCATGAGGTGGTCCAAAAACACATAACAGAATTTTAATGAGAAAAAGATCTTGAGAAAAGATTACTTGTAAGAAAATTAGGTATTAGGTATTTACCTCTCTTTATTTCTTCTGGTTTCTTTTCAGTTTTTGCCTCTGGTATTTCGAAGACTGAAAATGTTTATCATCATTTAGCATTATTTGCATATAAGAGACTTATGTTAATTAAAGAGGTTCTGTCACCAGGATCAACCCTATTAAACTAGACATACTGGCTGGTAGAGCTCATCATGCTGATCAAAACTGTACCTTTCTTTTGTCTGTATGATAAATAGCTGCAGAGAAATCAGCGTTTTTCTTAATATGCAATGAGCAATTTGAGCACTGCTCTGTAACACCCCCTGTGTGTTACGCCCCACCCCCCCTCCCATTGACTGACAGGGCTAGACAGCAGGCTGAGGGAAGAGCTGTGTGCTAGCATGCAAGTGTCACATACACTACAGCTTCACCACAATGAGATCTTCTCAGAAAGCTAATACATATACTGTATTACTGCTTTATTCACAGGCAGAATATATGATTGTGTCAGTAGCAAATTTACCTTTTGTTTCCTCTGTTTTCTGTGGCTTCACTGGAAATTCTGAAAATATAGAGGAAAAAAAGTTCAATAACGTACAGTAGAATTTACAGTGCTTTTGTGTTACAATATTTTAGACGGTAATCTGATGCCAGGTTGAACAAATGCATTTTATATGTTTCTCTCAACTGAATTGTATGAGATCTGACAGATGCTCTTTTCCTTTAAATAAGGGTACTTTTACAACTGATCTTTAACTAAACCGTAGTGTTTCCACCTTCCTGGGTCCTCAGTTTGAGTTCCTAATGAAATAAGTAGAGGTTCTGAAAATGATAAAATATACAATGGCACTCTTCAAAAGTGTAGATCCAGGAAAGGGCTTAAAAACATCAGTAATACAAGATAAATACCATCTTTCCTTGCTGATAAAGGCAATTCAAAGTAATTTTTGCTCCTCCAATGTAACGTAGAAGAAATTACACAGGACACAAAACATAGTCATCTTGCTAGGTGCTGATGTTAGTCTTGCAGTTTGCAACTATTATATGTTAGAGCATCTTATCATTAGAATCAGCTTAAAGAAGAACTCCCGCAAAAATTTTTATTCCATGTCCTGCTAGAAATGTACATGATGTAATCTGTAGTGAATGTCATTTTCTTACCAGTAGCTGAATTTTTGAGTTATATCATTCTGAAGTTTCTTATCTGTGTCATGTCACTAGGAATTAGACCCACACAGCACCTTATGTGTGGACAGGAAGTCTAATTTTCTATGCATTCCTATGGGAGCCTCACTTCCAGTCTCATAGGAATGAATAGAGAAGTGACTGGCTTGCTGTCCTGGGTCAGTTGGAGGTCAGAGAGTTGGTCACATGACCCAGCTACAATAAGAAGAGAGTGGAAACTCTCAATTTCAGCCTCTGATAAGAAAATGACATTCACTACAGATTATATCATGCACCTTTCTAACAGGTCAGAGAATAACATTTTTTGCGGGAGTTCTTCTTTAATGATACAATCTCAGTAAAATGTATAATTATATCTTTATATAGTGATTAGACATCAGTGAATTAAATCTAAAAAAAATCACTTTTTACTGGAATTTTGTGAAAATTCGAGTTGCATCTCAATCGGAATAATGATTATAATCATGAATAATGAAAATAATGATTAAAAAAAATCAGAGACTAAAGAGGAAAAAAACCTCAGAGTGCCATACTCAAAATTTCAGGTCAGTTGGAGCACTTTCAATTTGGGTAGATTCGGGTCAAATTCAATAGAATCAGTCAACTGATCACTAATCAGAATCAGGCACTCATCACTAATAGTGATATAAAGAATCCTTTGAAACTTGTGTTTCTTATCCTATGCTGACATAAGTCACTATTAGAGCTTCTAGACAGGGTGATTCAGTGGTTAGCAGAGATGTCTTATAGCGCTGGGGTCCTAAGTTCAAATCTGACCAAGGACAACATCTGGATGGAGTATGTATATTCTCCCTGTGATTGTACGGGTTTCGTTCCACACTCCAAACATATAGTGATGATAATGTCTGTAAAGCTTTGTGGAATATGTTGGTGCTATATAAGCAAGTAAAGCAAATACCAGTAGAAATTCAATTTATTTTACCCAATAACATTGAGAATGCAAAGACATAATTTCCATTAAATGAACTGAGAAATCTGATTCTTGACTTAGAAATTCTAAGAAGTTCTATCAGCTGAATGGTTAAATGCTACAAACAGTATGATATGCCAATGAAATGGAAATTGTGGCATAAATTATTTCATTAAAAAAGTGTACAGTAGAAAATTACACTATATTATTATACTGTATATACATATACTGTATATATATATATATATATATATATATATATATATCATTATGCTTAAAGGGTTGTATGGAGTGGGCTGTTGAACTAATCCTGCTGCAAATACAGCGGTTGCAGGCTGTATAATACAATAGGCACCTGGCTGCAATGATCACTGCCTAACCTGGTTATTTAATCGTTTAGTTTGTGAGGTTATTAGCGATCACGGCATCTATGGGGTTAGGTAGAGGGAGAGGGCTCCCTCTGCATTCCGATTGAAGCATCCACAGCAAAGTCTTGGGGCTCTGATCATAACAGTCTGGGGCTTTCTGTAAAGCTCTGCATGAGGTATGGCTCAGCAGGCAGGTAGTGTCTCAGAATCCCATAGAGTGCAATAGTATCAATTGTGGTGTATGGGACAAGCGATCAGAAGATTTCAGGTCTCAGTCCCCTAAAGAAACTAAAAGCTACTATGGGGAATGTAAACAAAAATTTATACTAAATTGTAAAGCAAAAAATTTAAAAAAGTCAAATCACCCCCTTTCCCAATTTTACATATAAAAATAAACAGTAAAAAAACTGGTATCACCATATTACAAAATATAAAAAATATTTTTCCTGTGAATTGAAAATTGTGATTTTTAACAAATCCCCCATTTTTTATTCACCTTGTGCCCAAAAAAAGTTAATAAAAGCGATCAAAAAGCTGTATGCACCAATAGACACTACAGTTCATCTCGCAAAAAAAGCCCTTAAACAGCTCTGTAGATGGAAATATGAAAAAGGTCATGACTGTCAGAAAAAGCCAATACAAAGAAAATTTTGATATTTTCAAAAGTTTTTCTTTTTTTAATAGTAAAACAAAAATAAAAACTATACAAATTTGATAATGCTATAATCATATTGATCCACAGAATAAGGTCTCATCAACACGTCAGTGTATTGGTCAGTAATTTTGGTCAGCAATTTTTATCAGTGATTGTGAGCCAAAAACAGGTGTGGCTCTAAACACAGAACCAGAGAAGATCTTCCCCGTATACCTTATGTTTGTGGAGGCTCCAATCCTGGTTTTGACTCACAATCACGGATTAAAAATCAATGACCAAAACACTGATGTGTGAATAAGTCTTCAGGGCAACATTTCAGTTTTGGTGTACAGTAAATGCCTCAAAAAATTTTGCAGAGTTTTGCTTTTTTATTTCCACTCAATCAATGGCCAATGTCATTTTATGTATCAATGTCAACATAAAATGTAAAAGGTTATGACTCTTGGAATATGGGGAGGAAAAAATGAAAATGCAAAAATGAAAAAGTGCATAGTCCTTAAAGGTTTAATATTAAAATAAAAATATTCATATGCATTACCCATTTGTAAGAAAAAAATATATCTCAAGTGGTAACCTTTAAAACAGAAAATAGGGCAGGTGAGAAAAGTGAACAATTCAGGTAACTGTCATTGTAAAATGCTTGCTATTTTGGATAATTCTCCAAGCATGGTTTTAGAGCCAGTTTCTAGGATGTAAAAATTGCTTTTCAAAAAGAATATATTTCATGGTGAGTAATTGGCCATTGTATTTAATCACCTCTAAATGCTGCTTTTTCTAATTAATTTTCATATGCAGTTATCTACAATTAGACGGTGCAATTATATTTTGGAAAAATTTAAAAAAAAACAGACACTAATATGCAAGGTCCAAAAATATGTTATCATAGACATATCAAATAATCATATGGTACCATTGTAATGATACTGTTGTTATTTTAAGCCATTTTAAGACTCCTCTCTAGAGATGAGCGATTCGAAGCTGACGAAGTGGAATTCATAGTAACATAGTAACATAGTTTATAAGGCCGAAAAAAAGACATCTGTCCATCCAGTTCGACCTGTTTTCCTACAAGTTGATCCAGAGGAAGGCAAAAAACCCCTGTGCGGTAGAAGCCAATTTTCCTCACTTTAGGGGAAAAAATTCCTTTCCGACTCCAATCAGGCAATCAGAATTACTCCCTGGATCAACAACAACCCATATCTAGTAACTATAACCTGTAATATTATTACCCTCCAGAAATACATCCAGGCCCCTCTTGAACTCTTTTAGTGAACTTACCATCACCACCTCCTCAGGCAGAGAGTTCCATAGTCTCACTGCTCTTACCGTAAAGAATCCTCTTCTATTTTTGTGAACAAACCTTCTTTCCTCCAGGCGCAGAGGATGTCCCCTCATCATGGTCACTGTCCTTGGGATAAAGAGATCATGGGAGAGATCTCTGTACTGACCCCTGATATATTTATACATAGTTATTAGATCTCCCCTCAGTCGTCTTTTTTCTAAAGTGAATAACCCTAATAACCCATGGAAAATTCGATTCCCAACGAAAACGAATTTCATGGCGATTCGTAGTAACTAGAGATGAGCGAATTGAAGCTGACGAAGTGGAATTCGTTACAAATTTCATGGAAAATTCAATTCACAACGAAAGCGAATTTCATGGCGATTTGTAGTAACAAATCTTTTTTATTTATTTATTTTTCCTAAAATGGCCGCAAGCACATGGCATGACATGGGGGAAGAATTTCAGGGACAAGTAAACACCCACAATGCGATCACATGCAGACATGTAGCCAATTAACAGACAGCCAGGTCCTGTGATGTCACAGCCCTATAAATAGTTCTGCAGCGCTGGAATCCACCATTTGCTTGTTGATTTTAGACCAGAGACAGACGTAAGGAGAGATAGGGCAAGTGAAAAAAAAACTAAAGAAATGAGGAGATCAGGGATAGATAATCTGAATTGCAGGGCTAGGAGAGGGACGATTTATAGACAGAAAATCAAGGAAGTGAAATCGCTATTCTGGTACACTGTGCAGCAGTGAGTGGGCATAGGGATCAGCCTGTTATACAGCACTGCACTGTGTTCTAAAGGCTGTTTTGGGGTGCTTTATTCAAAGAAGCACGATTAATCACGACTAACCTGATTATATGGAAGCCAAGTCTGGCACATAACAGGTAGGAGATAGTGCTAGGTTCCCATTCTGCAGAGAACACCTTGACGATTCAGTGAATGGGCTCAGATAATTTTGTACAAAATATATTTTCCAAGAGTCTCTAATTTATTAAACAAGCATAGCATGAGCTTTAGAATACTCTATATCACTATGGCATTTTGTGCTTTATCTGGTTAGCGGTGTGCGGTTGCATTGTATGTATTTTCCTTTGACATGTATTTAGCCATAGCAACCAGCACCTGCGCTCTGGGATGAGCTGACTAAAATTTCTCTTTTTTTCTTTGTAAGTTTGTACTGGAGGTGTGGCTACTCCATTTGGTCATGCACTCCTGACCAGCCCATCTGCCCCACAGGTTGTTTTTAATCAGTGCAACTATAAAGCCGAGTGATTCGGCATGCATGCTAGTATCTGCATTCCCGAACTAGGGGAGGCCTTTGAAGCACCAGAAATGGCAAAAGGCAGAGTGGATACGGCATGCATGTGGAACAAAACACCCCCTGATTATATGGAAGCCAAGTCTGGCACATAACAGGTAGGAGATAGTGTTAGGTTCCCATTCTGCAGAGAACACCTTGACGATTCGGTGAATGGGCTCAGATAATTTTGTACAAAATATATTTGCCAAGAGTCTCTAATTTATTAATCAAGCATAGCATGAGCTTTAGAATACTCTATATCACTATGGCATTTTGTGCTTTATCTGGTTAGCGGTGTGCGGTTGCATTGTATGTATTTTCCTTTGACATGTATTTATTCATAGCAACCAGCACCTGCGCTCTGGGATGAGCTGACTGAAATGTCTCTTTTTTTCTTTGTAAGTTTGTACTGGAGGTGTGGCTACTCCATTTGGTCATGCACTCCTGACCAGCCCATCTTCCCCACAGGTTGTTTTTAATCAGTGCAACTATAAAGCCGAGAGATTTGGCATGCATGCTAGTATCTGCATTCCTGAACTAGGGGAGGCCTTTGAAGCACCAGAAATGGCAAAAGGCAGAGAGGATACAGCATGCATGTGGAACAAAACACCCCCTGATTATATGGAAGCCAAGTCTGGCACATAACAGGTAGGAGATAGTGTTAGGTTCCCATTCTGCAGAGAACACCTTGACGATTCAGTGAATGGGCTCAGATAATTTTGTGCAAAATATATTTTCCAAGAGTCTCTAATTTATTAAACAAGCATAGCATGAGCTTTAGAATACTCTATATCACTATGGCATTTTGTGCTTTATCTGGTTAGCGGTGTGCGGTTGCATTGTATGTATTTTCCTTTGACATGTATTTAGCCATAGCAACCAGCACCTGCGCTCTGGGATGTGTTGACTGAAATTTCTCTTTTTTTCTAGTGTCGCTTTTTGCAGTGCAGTAAGAGGGTCAGAGCCTTGTTTGGGGTACATTAAAAAAAATAATAATAATAAAAAAAAACATTTAAAAAAAATATCTTTTGGGTTGTGTTTGGGTAAAAACATATATAATCCGTGATTGGCAGCTTGTAAATGTGATAGAAATAGTTGCGGCGTTATTCGCCACACAAATAGACAAGTGCCATATAGTGCTAAATTCTTCAGTGTAGTTGAATTGCCAAAAAAACTGTGAATCCGTGTTTGTGGGGTTATTCTTTTAAATAACTATTTGCGGTGTTATTCGCCATCCAAACACAAAAGCGTGATATTGTGCTAACGAAGTCAGTGAAGTTGACTTTCCAAGAAAACTGTGAATCCGTGTTTGTGGGGTAGTTCGTTTTAAATAACTATTTGCAGCTTTATTCGCCATCCAAACAGAAAAGCGTGATATTGTGCTAAGGTAGTCAGTGAAGTTGACTTGCCAAAAAAACTGAATCCGTGTTTGTGGGTTTGTTCGTTTAATATAACTATTTGCGGCGTTATTCACCATCCAAACAGAAAGCGTGATATTGTGCTAACGAAGTCAGTGAAGTTGAATAGCCAAAAAAAACTGTGAATCTGTGTTTGTGGGGTTGTTAGTTTTAAATAACTATTAGCAACAGTATTCGCCATCCAAACAGAAAAGCGTGATATTGTGCTAACGTAGTCAGTGAAGTTGACTTGCCAAAAAAACTGTGAATCCGTGTTTGTGGGTTTGTTCATTTTAAATAACTATTTGCGGCATTATTCGCCATCCAAACATAAAAGCGTGATATTGTGCTAACGTAGTCAGTGAAGTTGACTTTCCAAAAAAACTGTGAATCCGTGTATGTGGGGTTTTTAGTTTTAAATAACTATTTGTGGCGTTACTCGCCATCGAAACAGAAAAGCGTGATATTGTGCTAACGTAGTCAGTGACGTTGACTTGCAAAAAAAAATATGATTCTGTGTTTGTGGGGTTGTTAGTTTTAAATAACTATTTGCAGCGTTATTCGCCATCCAAACAGAAAAGCGTGATATTGTGCTAACGTAGTCAGTGAAGTTGATTTGCCTAAAAAACTGTGAAACCGTGTTTGTGGGGTTGTTAGTTTAAAATAACTATTTGTGGCGTTATTCGCAATCCAAACACAAAAGCGTGATATTGTGCTAACGTAGTCAGTGAAGTTGACTTGCCAAAAAAACTGTGAATCCATGTTTGTGGGTTTGCTAATTTTAAATAACTATTTGCAGCTTTATTCGCCATCCAAACAGAAAAGCGTGATATTGTGCTAACGTAGTCAGTGAAGTTGACTTGCCAAAAAAACTTTGAATCCGTGTTTGTGGGGTAGTTAGTTTAAAATAACTATTTGCGGCGTTATTCGCCATCCAAACAGAAAAGCGTGATATTGTGCTAAGGTAGTCAGTGAAGTTGACTTGCCAAAAAAAATGTGAATACGTGTTTGTGGGGTTGTTAGTTTTAAATAACTATTTGCAGCGTCAGTGGCCATAGAACAATAAAATCGTCATATAGTGTGTAGTGCTGTGCAGTAACCCATTGTACTGCAGTTCAGCGACCCATTGTTAACCCACTCTATGGGTGATGATATTTCTTAAAGAAATAGTTAAGCAGTTGTGCAAGGCAGTGAGCAAAGTATGTTTTTTGGGGGGGATTCTTAATTTCCTTTTATTTTAAATTTTTATTCAAACAGTATGTCAGACATAGGAGTGACAGGCCCTTCACAGGGGAGGGGCAGTGGCACAAATGTTTCTGGAATAGGCACAGGTCTCAGCAGAGGAAGGGGACGTGGCATTAGGGGTCACTCGGCGAGGCCACAGCTACCGGTGTCATCTTATGGTCGTGTGTCGACCACCAACTAAGATGTTCTCGAATGGTTGACTCGGTCATCCACTTCCTCCCAGATTGCATCTGAAACCCCAAGCCAAGAGTCGGTGGGTTCATCATACACAACCCTTAGTTGGCATGGGCCCGGAGAAGCTCCAGTGCCCTCATCTGTCCTCAACCTGCCTCTTTTCTTTTTCGCTTCCCTTAGCCAGAGAAGTAAATTATGCTATGGGCTCTGCGCCACTATACAGCGAGGACGAACTACTTGAAGACAGTCAGCAGCTACTTGGAAGCCAAGAGGTGAGGCAGAAATCCGCTCCTTCCAGTAGGCGGTCAAGTACTGATGAGGAGAGTGTAGTGGGAGGTGATGTTGAGAGCGGTCAGGCTTTGTACACCGAGACAGTTGAGGAGGACATTAGTGACGTGCAAACTGTAGTTGATGATGATGTAGCCGATCGCACTTGGGAGCCAGGTGAAGCAAGGGCTTCATCATCATTATCATCATCGGCAGACGAGACTGACAGCTTGTGCGTCAGGCAGTGGTGAAGGCAGCAAGTGGGTAGTGTGGCCGTTAGTCAGCGGAGTGGCAGCAGTGCGAGGTCAGGAGCCAAACGGGCACGGGGTAGACCGCACTCTTCTCAGGTGCTTTCCGGCCTTGAAAAGAGCGGCACAGAGGCTCAGCCAGGCAGCGGAGGTACCACTCAGTCAGTGCGAAGTGTTGGTTGTAAAATCGCCTACTAGGCATTGTGGACATTTTTTGTTAAGACGCCTGAGTAGGTGAACATGGCTATATGTAGAATCTGTGGTTAGAAAGTGAAGCGTGGCCAGAGTACTAATCTTGGCACCACGGCCCTGCACCAACATATGCAGCGTCACCACAAAGTGGCCTGGGAGAACCGTGGCTCAGATGTGGCGGTCCATTCAATAGCAGCAACAGCAGCATCACCCAGTGGCACGCATCCCATTTCAGGCAGTCAAGGCTCCAGCACCTCTGCCGAAGGGAGCTTTCTGTCATTATCTGCGGCTCCAGATGCTCCTGCTCCTTTTCCTCTTATTCCTCGCCACTCATTACGGCAGTGGTCGTTCACCGAGGCGATTGCAAAGAGACAGCAGTACATGTCCAGCCATCCTACAGCGCAGAAGCTGACCGTCCTCCCTTTTCAACTGGTGGGCTCTGTACCGTTCAGAGAACTGATGGCTTGTGCCAAGCCGAGGTATAGAGTCCCAAGCCGTCATTTCTTTGCCAAAAAGTCAGTCCCAGCCCTGCACAAATATGTAGAAGAGAAGGTGGCCCAGTCCTTGAGCCTGTCGGTATCTGCCAAAGTGCACGGCAGTGCCGACGTGTGGAGTTGTAACTACGGTCAAGGCCAGTACATGTCCTTTACGGCTCACTGGGTCAATGTGCTTCCTGCCCAGCCACATGAGCAACTTGGACAGGTGACGCCACTTTTTCCTCCTCGTCAAACTGCTGATCCTGCGCTAATGTCCGGCTCCTTCTCCACCACCTCAGCCTCCACTGCAGGGCCAAGTCATAGCGCTCCTCCAGTCTTCCACATGTGCAGGGCGCGGCAGTGATATGCAGTTCTACTCCTGGTTTGCCTGGGTGAACGAAGTCACACAGGGGAGTAACTGCTCCGCGTCATGAAAGATTAAATCGATTGCTGGCTTTCTCCGCGACAACTAAAAATCGGAATCATAATGACAGATATCTGAAAGAACATGGTGTCCGTGCTGCGCCAAGGAGGGCAGAGCCATGCGCCCTGCATGGCGCACGTATTTAATCTGGTTGTCAAACTGTTCCTCAAGTCTTATACCCAACTACAAAACATTCTAAAAATGGCCAGGAATCTTTGCATGCACTTCAGCCATTCCTACACCGCCAAGCACACCCTCCTTGAGCTGCAGCGGCAGAATGGCGTCCCCCAACATAGGCTGATATGTGACGTTTCCACCCGTTGGAATTCTTTCCTCCATATGTTGGACCGACTGTACGAACAGAAAAAGGCCATGAACGATTTCTTAATGATCCAAGCGGACAGGAGTACTCCCCTGTGTAATTTTGATGTCAGCCAGTGGCAGCTCATGCGTGACACTTGCTGCTTGCTCAGGATCTTTGAGGAGGCCACGTTATTTGTCAGTGGCCAGGACTACGGTATGAATAACGTCATTCCACTGCTTCATGTCCTGGAACAGTTGCTGCAAAATCTTTCTGGTCAGGGGACTGGAGACATGGAGACTGCATCTCATGGCCACATGAGTCCGATGGTGGCTGAACTAGAGGAGGAGGAGGACATTGGAGCACAAGCATTTAGTGGTTTTTCTACCCAGGTGACAGAAGAGGAGGAGCAGGAGCAGCCAGAGGAGGTAGAGGGAGATGAGGAAGATGAGGCAGATGACCCAGAGACACCATGGCAGTATATAGTGGAGTTGGAGGCAGAGAGTCCCTCAGAGTCACTTGCGCAAATGGTCACTTGCTTACGTAGTGACAACCGAATATTCACCATATGGCAGAGGGATGACTTCTGGCTCTCCACTCTCTTGGACTCTCGCTAAAGGTCTAAAATGGGGGCCTTTTTTTCACCTGCTGAGAGGGAGGACAAACTGAAGTACTATAGAGACATCCTATGTAGTCAGTTGGCTGCTGCCTGAGTCATTGTCCATCCTCTCACAGGTCTGACCGGGGGGTCCCTCAGTGCTCACATACCACTGCCACGGCTGCTGTGGAGGGGTGGGGGGTTAGGAGCAGTACCAGATCCATCAGCAGCAACTTGAGTTTGAAGTCGCTGATGAGCAGCTTTCTTCACCCGCCAAGTGCGGAAAGTACTCCCCAGCAGAAGGTAGACCAGGAGCAGACCCTGAACCAGCAGGTGGTGGCCTACTTGGACAGCACCCTGCCACCCCACATTGAAGATCCGCTGGACTACTGGCCAGCCAAACTGGATTTGTGGCCGCAACTGGCCGAGTTTGCACTGGAGAAGCTGTCCTGCCCGGCTAGTAGTGTGGCATCAGAGCGGGTGTTCAGTGCGGCAGGGGCCATAGTTACCCCAAGGAGAACTCGCCTGTCCTTCCAAAATGTGGAAAGACTCACCTTTTTTCAAGATGAATCAGGCGTGGATCAGCCAGGATTTCCACCCACCAACGCCTGATGCATCAGATTAGATCAGCCATGATGCGTCACCCAAACCTTGACAAATGAGACTGTATTCTTCAGGCTACCTGCCTCAGCCACTCTTATGATGCTGCCACCCGCCTGATGCCACACATCTACTAGCTGCTCCTTCTACCACCCAGCATCTTTACCAGTGACTGGTATTGCCACCCACCTCTCCACTCTGTCACTAACCCAATATGTAGCCTTCTGATGCTGCTGCCACCTCAACAATCAAGTCTCCTCATGCTGCTACCTCTGTCACCTCCAGGCTATGTCACCATGCCACTCTGTGGCCTGATGCTGCTGCTTCCGCCTCCACACGCTGTGTCCTAGCTGCCGCTACGTTCAAATTATGTAATTGTACCACTCTGTAGCCTACTCATGCTTCTGTCGCCGCCTCCACACGCTGTGCCTCTTGCAGCTGCTGTTATGGTGCCACTCTGTGGCCTTGAAATTTGTTTGACTGCTGCCTCTTGCAGCTGCTTTTACGGTGCCACTCGGTGGCCTATTAAATGTATTCAACTGCTGCTGCCTCTTGCCACTGCTGACTGGTGCCACTCATTGGCTTAGTAAATGTTTTTGACTGCTACTGCCTCTTGCAGCTGCTATTACGGTGTCACTCTGTGGCCTTGAAATTTGTTTGACTGCTGCCTCTTGCAGCTGCTGTTGTGATGCCACTCTGTGGCCTAGCAAATGTATTCGATTGCTGCCTCTTGCAGCTGCTGCTATGGTGCCACTCTGTGGCCTTGAAATTTGTTCGACTGCTGCTGCCTCTTACAGCTGCTGTTACGGTGCCACTCTATGGCCTTGAAATTTCTTCGACTGCTGCTCCCCCTTGCAGCTGCTGTTACGGTGCCACTCTGTGGTCTTGAAATTTGTTTGACTGCTGCCTCTTGCAGCTGCTGTTATGATGCCACTCTGTGGCCTTGAAATTTCTTCGACTGCTGCTGCCTCTTGTAGCTGCTGTTACAATGCCACTCTGTGGCCTTGAAATTTGTTTGACTGCTGCTTCTTGCAGCTGCTGTTACGGTGCCACTCTGTGGCCTTGAAATTTCTTCGACTGCTGCTGCCTCTTGCAGCTGCTGTTACGGTGCCAATCTGTGGCCTTGAAATTTCTTCGACTGCTGCTGCCTCTTGCAGCCGCTGTTACGGTGCCACTCTGTGGCATTGAAATTTCTTCGACTGCTGCTGCCTCTTGCAGTTGCTGTCATGGTGCCACTCTGCGGCCTTGAAATTTCTTTGACTGCTGCCTCTTGCAGTTGCTGTTATGGTGCCACTCTGTGGCCTTGAAATTTCTTCGACTGCTGCTGCCTCTTCACAATGTTATCCACCGGCGCTGATATTGAGAACTATATTTGCTGCTGCAGTAACCACAGCAGTACCACACCACCTGCTGCCTCGGACAAATCTATGAATTAAAATAACTTATAGGTACCGCGCAACCCCTTATTCTCTTCACAGACTCTATTATACACCTTACTGAACAATCAGCAGCAGTCAGATATTAATAGACACGATACAATCACATATAGACGACCACCACAGTGTTACCAACTGTAGTCATCCTATTTTGCTATGTGTTCTATTGCTCTTATATCTGAACACCCGCAATAGCCTAATGCCAGTCGGCGCGCTCACCAGGTAAGTATCTGTAATTCCCGCAGTGTAACTAACTGTATCG
>ONZH01009403.1:0-53502 GCA_900303285.1 Rhinella marina
AAGCTGCGAGCATTTGTACACATTACATGAAGAACATTACATTTATCACCAACAGCTCCATCTACCTCCCTGACAACATTATCAACATCATCCACCGCACTAACATCAGTATCTAAAGCACCAGCGACCACTTCATCTGCACCAACAACTGTATCTACCACACTAACAGATTGCTGATCAAGACGCTCAATACCCTGGTTCACCAGAACTGTTCGGGGACAGAAATCATTCTCCTCAATAAAATTCCTGTCCCCTCCATCTAGTTTAAATGCCTGTCGAAAAAACCCTTCTCCAAGTACCTCAGTACCTTTGTGTGACGGGTGCAGACCATCTCTCTTGTACATGTCCTTACTACTCCACCTACTAACATTGTGACTAACAAACCCAAAACCTTCATCTTTACACCACTGTCTTAGCCAACCATTGAACTCCAGGATACGACATGCCTTAATATTTTAAGAGTGGACTGGCAAAATCTCAGAAAAAGTAATGGAATCTGTGATTCTGCTCAGCTCCAGGCTGAGACTTTGAAATTCCATTTTCACCACATCAACATTTTTCTGGGACAAATCGTTTGTCCCGAGATGAATAACCAGATCAACTTCAGTCTCCTTTGTTGCAGCCTTAACAATATTTGTGATCCGTCTTTTATCCCTGCTTGCAGTAGCACCAGGAAGACATCTCACCTCCTTCAGTCCATCCTCATTCTGACCTAAAGCAACACCTCTAACAATCGAGTCACCAACAAGGAGATGCCTTCTCTTCTTTTTCATTTCACTTACTGCCCCTGACTGCTTGGTACCACTTTCTCCTTTGGCACTTACAACATCCTGTGCCTGAGTATCCATGCTTGTATCTGCTGCAATATCTCTTTCCAAATCAGACAGGACACCATAGGGATTATACACAGAAATTCCAACAGTATTGTGTTTATGCTCCACAACTCTCAACCTCCCAGAGCCAACTGTCTTCCACACAGCCCTTCTCCTCATGGACCTTTGGGGAAGCGGTGTTGGATTACAGGGCTGCTTGACAGCACTCACTGGCTGGGACACTTCTTTCGATTGCAGGCTACATACTAAAGACTGCAGCCTTGAAATGTCACCATATAAAGTGGACAATTGCATACATAATGGACAATACCCCAAACTCCAAAGAGTACTTTGGAAAACAACAGCCAGGCAAGTGTTACACTGCACCAAACCCGACATCTTAGAATTAAGGCAGTAACTCACCAAGCAGAAAAAACCAATGTTGTTACCAAACTCCTGCCGTTTTCAAACTATTGCAGTTTTTAAAACTACACACTTCTGTCTGTTGCACTTCTTTCTTTAACTACTGCAGTTTTTAAAACTACACATTTCTGTCTGTTGCACTTCTTTCTTTAACTACTGCAGTTTTTAAAACTACACACTTCTGTCTGTTGCACTTCTTTCTTTAACCCCTTCGCCCGTACATGTACGGCGCTGGGGTGATGCGGGCACATGGCGCCCACTCGCAAGTGCGGCGGGCGTCATGGCTGGCAAGTCTCTGCTGTTTCTAACAGCAGAGACTTGCCGCTACTTACCGCCATCGGCGGCGTCTTCACACATGATCACGGCATCTAGTTGCGTCTCAACCCGGAAGCATTCGCTTCCGGGTGGTGTACAGACACCCCGTGTGGCCAATCGGGCTGTCTGTACACCATATGAAAACTGTAATCCTCGCTGGTGAGGATTACAGTTTTCAAAGTGCAATTCTTATTCTGGCCACTAGATGGCAGGCCAGGATAAGAAATGAGCAATTCTTGAATTTCTGAGTCTATAATATCCCTGATTGCTCATAAAGAAAAAAAAAGCCATAATATATAAGCCCATATTTGAGCTTTCAAATAGTAAAAAAAAAATTAAAATTTTTTTAAAAAATATATAAAAAATAAAAAAGATATAAAAGTTCAAATCACCCCCCTTTCCGTATAATTAAAAAATAAATACCTAAATAACAATAAATATAGACATCATGGGTATCACCGTGATCAAAAACGCCCGTACTTTTAAAATATATAAAAAAAATTTCCAATACGGCGAATTGTGTGGCGGAAAAAAACGTCCAAATGGCGATTTGCCGTTTTTTGTCGCTTTTTTTTTCTAAAAAAAATTAAATAAAAAGTGATCAAAAAGTCATACACACCCCAGAATGGTATCAATAAAAACTTCAGATCGTCACGCAAAAAATGAGCCCCCATACAGCTCTGTACACATAAATACCAAAAAGTTATAGGGGTCAAGATTTGACAAGGAAAAAAAAAAAGGGCAACTTTCTAATTATTATCTATTATCTAATTATCTATCTATTATCTATTATTTTATCACTATGAAAACGCAGGAAAAACTATACATATTAGGTATTGCCGGATTCGTACTGACCAGTAGAATGAAAGTAATGGATCAGTTTTAATGCACATCGAACGCTGTAAATAAGAAACCCGTAGAACTGTAGCGGAATAGCGTTTTCTTTGCAATTTCACCCGGTTTGGAATTTTTTTCCCGCTTCCCACTACACCATATGCAATATTAAATGGTGGCGTTGGAAAGTACAACTTGTCCCGCAAAAAAAATAAAAGAGTTATGGCTGTCTGAAGGCAGGGAGCGCAAAACGAAAATGCATAACCGAAAAAACCTCCGGGCGCTCAAGGATTAACTACTGAAGTTTTTAAAACTTCACACTTCTGTCTGTTGCACTTATGTCTGGCAGTACTTCAACAGAGGAGGAGGAGGAGGAGGAGGAGGAGGAGGAGGAAATGGAGAGTCAGGCCAGTGAGGAGAGGGAATTCTTGCGTGTTGGGAATCTGGCAGTACTTCAACAGAGGAGGAGGAGGAGGTGGAGGAGGAGAAGGAGGAGGAGGAGGAGGAAATGGAGAGTCAGGCCAGTGAGGAGAGGGAATTCTTGCTTGTTGGGACTCTGGCGCACATGGCAGACTTCATGTTAGGCTGCCTATCCCGTGACCCTCACGTTAGAAGCATTTTTTCAAACACCGATTACTGGGTGTTCACTCTCCTGGACCCACGGTACAAGCAGAACCTTTCCACTCTCATCCCTGCAGAGGAAAGGAGTATGAGAGTGAATAGATATCAACAGTCCCTGGTGCACAAGCTGAAACAATCCTTCCCATCTGATGCCGCTAGCGGCAGAGGGCATGGTTCTGTGGGCCAAATAGCGGGGAGAGGAGCCGAGCAGGCAGCTTGTCCAGCACTGGCAGGGGAACGCTCTCCAAGGCCTTTGCCAGTTTTATGTCACCCCAGCAAGACACTGTCCTGTCCCCAGTCTAGGCAGAGTAGGGGGGAGCTGTACAGAAAGATGGTGAGGGGGTACCTAGCTGACCATACCAACGTCCATAGCGATCACTCTGCTCCATACAACTACTGGGTTTCAAAGCTGGACACGTGGCCTGAACTGGCGCTGTATGCCTTGGAGGTGCTGGCCTGCCCTGCCGCTAGCGTGCTATCAGAGCAGGTATTCAGTGCAGCTGGTGGTGTCATCACCGATAAGCGTACACGCCTGTCAACTGACAGCGCTGACAGGCTGACGCTTATTAAAATGAACAAAGCCTGGATTTCACCGGAATTCAAATCTCCTCCGGGGGAAAGCAGCTAAAGATTAACATTACTTATGTATCCGATTCCTCTTCTCTACTCCTCCTCCTCCATATCGTCTTTTCCTAACGCTGACAAAAAAACGCCATTTTTCAGAGGTCCAACTGGCACTCTTTTACCACAATTTTTCAGGAGGGCCCCCTACAGGCCCTCTCTTCAAACAATTTTTCCGGAGGTCCACCTACAGGCCCTCTGTCCAAACAATTTTTCCGGAGGTCCACCTACAGGCCCTTTCTCCAGTTCCAGTTTCCAGTTTTATTTGCGCAAACTGCATAAATTTTTTTTTGGGGATAGGTGTAAAAAATAATATTACCTGCGTATCTATATTGCCCAACATTGGATACGGTAGCAACAAGAAGACCAAACACATGCTGCCCACAGGGTTCCGCAAATTCCTGGTCCACAATGTCAAGGAGCTCGAGGTTCTGTTGATGAGCAACAAGTCCTTCTGTGCAGAAATCGCCCACAACGTCTCCTCAAAGAACCGAAAGACCATTGTGGAGAGAGCGGCACAGCTCTCCATCAAAGTGACGAACCCCAACGCCAGACTGCGCAGCGAAGAGAACGAATAAATATCTCTGTGGTTATTTGTGCTAAATAAAAGTTAAATAAACACAAAAAAAATTGATCTGTTCCTGTACCTGATCCACCCAAGTTGAATCTGTCCCATCATGAGAAAGTCCCCCCAAGGAGTCCCCACTGTAACTTGCTTGTAACACCTGTGTCTCGCCATTGTCCACCACCTCCTCAGACAACACTGGTAAATCCCCACTGTCAGCACACGGAGACTGCAAAAGGTCTTGCGAATTGGGGCAGAGAATGTTCTGGGGTAGCACATCAGAGAAGGGGTGACTACGGGGTTCCAGGAAGTACGTGACCACATGCAATCTCCATCTAAAAAGTCATGCCACACTTGATCGAGCTCATAATTGACAATTGTACCGGTTTGATGCTAAATTTTTAAGTTGGGGTCCTGTGTCGTCATTCTAACTACATCCGGCTGTTGTCACCACCACACACGCTAGCCCAGGGGGCACTCCTCTGGCTCTTCCAGCTCAACCTCCTTCCCCCCAGCCTGCCCCCCTACCTACAGGCCCTCTCTCCAAACAATTTACGTCTTTTTCCTATCTTTCTCTCTCTCCAAACTATTTTTCCGGATAGCTGCCATATACGGTATTAAACTGAGTAGTATACATAGAACACATACCACACTTGATCTATACCAGGGGTGCACAACCTGCGGCCCGGGGGGCCACATGCGGCCCTTGATACCATTCTGTGTGGCCCCATCCATCTGGTAACAGACATGTGTGTCCATGTTTTGTGGCTGCTCACATGCATTTTTCATGTATTTCTCCCATTAGATGGGACTCCTGGAACTGTAACTAGACATTAATGGTATACACTGTGTGTTCAATCTGCCATAAATACAGTATTTCAGTTGGTAATACCCCTTTAAAATTTATTTTCAGCCCATGACGTTGGTTCAGTCGGACAATGTGGCCCCCACCCAGAAAACGTTGTGCACCCCTGATCTATACTGAACGTCACTTTTAAAAATACGTCATTTTCCTCTCTTCCTCTCATTTGTCTGGGTTGCAATTAAGCAGACCACGTCTGCCTAATCTAATAGTTTCCGTGTAATTGCTCCATACTGCACGTCTTCCTCTCTTTCTCTCTCTCCAAACTATTTTTCCGGATAGGTGCCGTATACGGTATTAAACTCAGAAGAATACATACCGTACCGGTTGATGCTACAGTTTTTCCAAATCCATCTGGCTGTTGTCACCACCACACACGCTAGCCCAGGGGGCACTCCTCTGGCTCTTCCAGCTCAACCTCCTTCCCCCCAGCCTGCCCCCCACCTACAGGCCCTCTCTCCAAACAATTTACCTGGATAGGGGACATATTAGATATTATACTGATTTTTGTTTGTTCCTCTTTTAATTGCCTCCTGACCTGTGATAGGCAGAGCATGGACACGTCCCCTTAGCTGCAGTAGGAAAGACACTCCCCTGGCCAGAGCAAGCTCTTTTTCCTTTTCCGCGTTCGAAAAATCCATGAATTTGGGGTAATGGTGGGATTAGGCAGCCTCAGAGGCATCCATGCATGCTGCCCCTGCTGTTTCCTGTCCATTTCCATGGTGTTTTCTTCATTTTCTGAGGTTTCCAGGTTTTCACCCAGCCTTCCCTAGGCAGAGCCTTGGTCCCCTGCAAAAATGCTCGAGTCTCCCATTGACTTCAATGGGGTTCGTTATTCGAAACGAGCACCCGAGCATCGGGAAAAGTTCGACTCGAATAACGAGCACCCGAGCATTTTAGTGCTCTCTCATCTCTAATGAGGACCCATACACATGACTTTGCTGTCCCATAAATTCTTTTCTGATCATGAAGCAACACATGGGGTCTCACTCAGGGAAAGCATTTGTAATGTCAAATGTCACAGTCACATTGGACATGGGTAAAAGCATAGTTAAAGGGGTAACAAACAGCCTGTTCAAAAACACGCTGCACTGATGGATGTTATTTTTCTGTGATTTACTTTGATATATATAGCCACTGACATCCGCAATAATTATCACATTGTGCAGGATGTTTTTTTATCATTTTTTTATCCTTTGTTTTTGTGAGTTTTGTTTACTTTATAACATATACTTGAGGGAGTGGCACCTTCAGGTGTGAATGCGCTCTTAGCGTATCTTGAGTAGCATTCTTGTGCACTTTTGCTCTTCCTATCAAATTGAGCGCCTTGATTGCGTCGTACATATAGGTGTGTTTGCTTCTCCTCTCATTGGTTGCTGTATGCACATAGAGGTCACTAGGAGCAACACACCTATGTGTGCAGCGTCCACGCTCCTAGATATAGATGCCCAACTTCATAGTTAGGTTTAGCGTAGGACCTGCCTGACCTGAGACCACCGTGACGCTGGGTAAGTGGGCACAGATGTGTTTTGATCAAAATATATTGGCTAAGAGTCTCAGATTTTATCATATCAGAATGAGGTCTTAGTTTATACAGTATATATTGTTTGCATCTATTTTTGTGCACTAATAATATTATTTTTCTGTTATTTACACTGATGGATGTTAGCTTTATATTAAAACATGGTCCACAAATTGACCTTTTTTGGTGGCAGATGTCCTTTTCTCTGCTTTCTGACCTATAAAATGGTTGTTGTTATTTTGAGAGATTTGTAGGAATCAAATCGCAAAAGGTTGAAACTAGATTCATGAAGAATCAATTCACTCATCTCTACTATTCATATATTATTATAATGATTAGTGTTAATAGAATTTAATGTTGTTGTTTTTTTCTAAAATGATGGCTGCACGTGTTACAAAGTGAAAGTAAGAAGCCTAGGAATCACCCATAATGCTGTGCAGCCAGCCAATCCACAGATAGACATCCCTAAAAAAGCCCCATCCAGTGCGGTCTCCACCATTTCACTGTGAGCTAAGTTTAGGGAGAGAAGTGACAAGCGCTTAAGCACTCGGGACAGTTATACAGAAAACAGTTTAAAAAAGAATATTGGATAGGGAAGTGCAGGGACAGTGCAGTGACAGTGCAGGAAGATCGTAAAGAGAGTTTTTTGAGACTGTAGGGAGAGCATAGGTAGATAGCAGGGACACTGCAGAGAAAGTGTAATCCTATGTACATCTTGTTCAACTGCTGCAGCATTCATAGTTAATCTGTTATTTTATACATAGTTTCTGTGCCTCAGGATTAAAGGACTGTCTAGTATATCACCATGTGCATCTTGTTCAACTGCTGAAGCATTCATAGTTAATCTGTTATGTCATACATAGTTTCTGTGCCTCAGTATTAAAGGGTGGTCTAATATATTGTCGTGTTTATTTTCTTCTGCTAGAAGTTATAATTGAATTGCTATTAGCCTTCAGTAAGGGTGCAGATGGGTGGTAACAAGTTAGGGGTGTGCACCTGCACACACTCACTCTATCCAATCAGTGCTGCCATGTTCATGTGTGCAGAAACACACCCCCAACTTGTTACCTCCCCTCTGTACCCTTACTGAAGGTTTAAAGCAATTTATTCATAACTTCCAGTAGAAATAATAAAGGCATGGAGCCATAAGAATACATGGTCCAGAATTGTTATCACATGGAGAATGTGTGAAGTAATTTAAACAGACATATTAGGAGTGGTGAAAGGTCCTCTTTAAACTGTTACTTCACTAATACATTGAAAACTTGGATGACACTAGATTAACTGAGACGTGGGTTTAAGGAGATGGTTCCCAAGCCAGAATTAATAATAAAAAGAACTCCTGTACTCCACTTGTATTGTGCAATATTAGAAATATTGTTTCTCAATTTATTTCATTGTGGAATCCAGTACAGTAACATGAACGTTTTCGGCCAGATGGCCTTCATCAGAAATACTGAAACATATACAAACAAAGTCTTATGACACAGTTGCAAACATTTAAGTGGACACTTGTGTGGAATTACTTACCATTACCACTACCAGTGATACTATATCTTCTACTATATCGTGTTGGTCATGGGAATTCCTGTGGATTTACTTATTCTCAGTAATGATATGAGATCCTCCTATATTTTGTTTTTTCACTGATATTGATACGCTGATGTGCCTTTCTATTGTGAAGTACATTTAACATGACATTAATGTGAGGTCACCCTTTTAGGATGTATTACAGTAATTGTCTCTTAAATATTACATACCTCTTAAATATCACATATCACTTCACTAATACAGTCACTGTATGGCCAACAGACAGTTGCCTGGGCCCTCCAAAGGAAGGCAGTAGCAAAAATGCTGCTATAGCTGGTACAAGTAGCAGCAGAAAAAGAGGGGTGTTAGCAGCCACAGCAACAGGCCAGAGCTGCCAATGTTATCCAGCAGTCATGTTTTGACCAACAATGCAGCAATACTGGAATGTTTGCCTCACTCTTCAACTTCATATCAAGTTACACAGCCAGGAATTGGTAGGTTACTCTGACACTACACCTAGTTGGCATGGCCCAGGAACTGCCTCCTCGCCCTCACTTGTCCTGAACCTGCCTCTTGCTTTTGCTGCTCCTTTTGCTAGCCAAGTAATGATAGCAGCCAGCTCTGCTCTGCTTTTCAGCGGGGGATGAGCTTTATTAGGACAGTCAGCAGTTACAGGCCAGTTCAGAATTGGAGGAGAGGTCTGCTGCGCACATCTCTAGGCGTCAAACTATCAATGATGACAGTCAGGTGGGAGCACATGTTGCGAGAGGTCAGGAATGTGTGTATGAGACAGGTGAGGGTGATATAAATGTTGACCAAACAGATGTAGATGATGATATAGCTGATTGCATGTGGGAGCCAGATGAGGAGGAAGTGAGGGTGGCAGAGTTAAAACATACCCGTGAAACAGCAGGTTGGAAGCAGTGGGAGATCTTCAGCAAAACGCTGAAGGGGTACACCATCTACTACTTGTGAGGAACACACTAGCAGTGCACGCCACGGTAAAGCAGTGGCAGACAGGCATCATGCAGTGTTGGAGGGAAAATGCTATCCTCGCCAGTGTGGGAATTTTTCACTAAGCCGCTGGGGCATGTTGGCGTGGCAGTATGCAGAAGGTCAGACACAGCCAGAGTGAAAAAGTTTACATGACGGTCCTGCGTCAACACACGGAGGTTTACCATAAAGTAGCATGGTAAAACCATTCCACTAATTTAATGTTACAACCTGATGCAGCAACCGATGCCTCTCCCCCTGTCCCAGACCCCCTGTCCAGCAGTCAGGGCTCAGCAACATCAACAGATGGAAGCTTTTGTTCTTTCCCATTGACTTCAATATTGTCTATTACTCCTAGTGGTTACTGATAACTGGAAAAACATTTTTTCTGTGCTGCATCAGGGATTGCTGACCCATGCACCCTGCATTGTGCATGTCTTCAATATTGTTGTTACCCATTTTCTCAAGTCTTCCATTGAACTGCAAGAGCTGTTAAAAATATCCAGGAAACTGTGCATGTACTTTAGTCACTCTTATCTTGCAAAACACTCCCTCCTTGAGCTCCCCAACATTGTCTGATCACAATATTTCGACCAGTTGAAACTACATGCTCCATATGTTGGACCTCCTGTACAAGTAGGCAGTCAATGATTTCTTAATGCTTCAGTCAGACAGGTCTACTCCTAGTGTAACTACCATGTTAGCTAGTGGCAGTTCACGTGTGACATGTGCCATTTGCTCAGTTGCTTTGAGGAGACCACTTTATTTGTCAGTCAGCAAAACTATGGGATGAATTACGTCATTCCCTCATGTCCTGGAGGAGATGCTGATAAATCTGATTGGAGAGGGGACAGTAGAAATGGCACCTACATTTCATGGCCACCTGAGCCAGGCAAAGGAGGAGGACATAAATTCTCAGGAAGTTTGTACACAACAAGGTGGTTTATCTGCCCAAGCGACAGGGGAGCAAGAAGAGGAGTATGAATAGCTGGAGGGCAATGACGAAAATGACCCCAACAGATCATGGCAGTATGTAATGGAAAAGGAGGAAGGGAGTCACTCGGACAAATGGCCAGATACATGCTGTCATGTTTGTGTAGCAACAGCCATCAGGATTTGGGATGAGGGATGACTACTGGCCATCCAAAAATGGGGGTATTTTTTAGACCTTCTGAGAGGGTTGCCGCAAATGGATTACTATAGAGACATGCTGTGTAGTTAGTTGGTCACTGCCTACGAGTGCCATCTGCCATCCTCAGGAACGTCTGACCAGGGGGATCCTCTGCGCTCATGCTCCACTGACCTGGTGTGGGAGCGGGGCAGGAACAAATCTTCATATGCAGCAACTTCAGTCTGAAGTCTATGATGACCAGTTTTCTTCTGCCATCTACTGTGCTCTATGCCACTGCTGCTGCCCGCCCCGCCCCGTCCATTCTGTCATGGAGTGACTATTGTCCTTGCTACTGCCAATGCTGTTGAACTTCATCTCCACTCTGTCATGGGGCCAACATTGTCCCTGTTACTGCCACTGCTGTTGACCCTCATCCCCACTATGTTATGGGGCCACTACTGTCACTGTTACTGCCACAGCTATTGGCCTGCAAATTAGACCTGACGCTAACATTGAGTTGTAATACTTAAAGAGAAAATGTCATGTTAAATGTGGTGTTTGCACTGTGGGCAGCATATTATAGACCAGGAAGATCTGAGAAAACTGATATATAGTTTTGTTGGAAAATATTTAGTAAAACATGTCATTTATAGATTTAAATTCTTGCTCATTCTATACTTTGAAGTGAAGAGGTGGTCTCATCAGTGATTTACAGCTATTTCTGTATACACAGTCATAGAGGGAAGGTTGTTAATCACTGATAGGATGGCGTTCTTGATGTCAAAGCCCAGAAAGATCAGGGATTTAAATGAATAAAGTTCTTACTACACAAAACTATATGAGAATCTGCTCAGCTCCTCCTGCTCTCTAACATGCTGCCTGCAGCTTACATTGCATTTCCATGTTGACAGGTTTCTTTTAATCTCCAGCTAATAGAAGGGATTAAAAAAGCATGTGTTTGGACTGTGACAACATGCATTAAAACAACTTTTTTTCTCCACTAGTTTATTGGCTACTGTTCTTCATTTTGTTCCACTTAGGAGCCATTGCACTACAGTGGTTCACAGAGGTTTTCTGCTTTACTGAAGGGTGCTGTATGCTTTTATTTTTGTTTTGAAGGGATCAGCTATGAATCTTGGTGCATTGCACAGTGATGTAGACAGCGATCAATTACACCTTTAATACTAATGGCACAGTACCTACAAAACAGATTAACTATGAATGTATGTGCACTATAACGTAATGCACACAGCGTTACACTTTAACGAAATGCACACAGCGTTACACTTTAAGTTCCAAGCCTTCACACAGAGATTGGGCCACCAAGTGGGATGAATATGATGGCCTGGGTATACCTGATAACTGATTTATTGCGATTTGTGACAAATTAATTTGTAACTAATCAAATTTCTTGTTGAAGTTCGGCAATTCCAATTTTTCAAAACTTTGCTCATCTCTAATAATGACGTTCAACATAATAGAACTGTCTTTTATATGACACACTATGAACTATGGTAAAGTACAAAACAATAATCAGAAGACTCAGAAACATGTTCCAGTCTTCCTTGACACATAGCAGATACTTAACAATATACAATCATAACCCACATTTCTGCTGTTACCAGTGCATTCATTTTACTGAAATCGCTAATAATGACTAATGCATTTTAACAAAAGACATCTCTTTCCTCCACAAAGTTCCTGGATAATGGAACATATTTTTATACTCATTAATTTTGGGCTATGGGCATAAAAAATTGTACATAATAAATGTAAGATATTTGTTAATTTCAGAGTATTGAAGAGTACCTGACGCGAGATTGGAATGCAAAGCATCTTTTCAGGATTATTGGAGTCCACTTCTACAATAGAATATTACTCCTTTTTTCCCTGCCTATGAGGTCCTCTAAGTGGTAAGATATATTCAGCTTCCTTCATTGTTTATTGGCTTTACTGTGTGACATCAAAAGACAAGAATAGGGCATGTTCTATCTTTTTCGTGGGACTGCGGAAGGACAAACAGATACATTTTTTGTGGCCTTATTGAAATAAATGGGTATGTATCCAATCTGCAAAAAAATGCAGATCAGATGCATACCAAAAATATAGCCATGTGAATGGGGCCTAATTTTGATGTAAAATCTAATTGTAAATTGTACTTGAAATGTTTACAAAGTAAAATGTGTGTCATGTATCCAAGGTCTACATTTGCATGGAGGTGGCATGTCATAAACATTTCCATACAGATGGCAGCCCTACAGATTCAATAGCTCTTGGCCTCACAATTGTCTGGAAAACAGCTATCTATCATGACCTCTACCATGAACATAGCAAATGTGTATGTGTACTGTATTTAATAGAGAGAGCTAAAAAGCCTTTGCCAGACACCTCCGGTGATGGCTTATCTCCCAGCAGGACAAAAAAGAGAAAATATTCACTTTCGACGATCCTCCTGCCAAACCCACCATTTTTGAAACTTGAAACCAAAAACTCTGTGGAATATCAGTAAATGAAATGCAATGCTGCGTGGTATAGGGACTAGTGTTGAACGAATTGAAATCCACAAAGCCGGATTTCCTTGTGCTTTGTGGTAATTAATTGATTTTCACTGAATGGCGGTAAAAAATGTAAAAAAAATCATACTTACCTCATTCATTTGAGTACAAAGAGCTGGTGGTCGCCATCATTATTAAAGATCCAGCAAGAAATCCTATGTGCGATTACATATAACGTGCAAGATTTCGCACTGGACCTTCCATCAAGATGGTGGTGGCCGACTCTTCATGATGAAATGGATAAAATTAGTTTGATTTTATTTATTTTAAAAAAAATGTACACTATCATATTAATGTCAGATGCCGTGATCAGCTATGAATGTGGCATCTGAGGGGTACAATGATGGGGAGTGTTGCAATCGCCATTCCCTGTCATTGCACCCACTACTTACAAAGACATTTGCTTTGTGACAAAGTAGTTTGTCACAAAGCAAATTTATTTTTGTAAAATTGGTTGAAGCAGCAGAATTGAATTTTCTAATACTTCGCTCGTCTCTAATTAGGACCTTCCCCACAAAGATTGTGCCATTTGACAGTTGTAGCCAAGATTGTGCAGCAATTTTTAATGGTTTGTCAACTATAAAATAATGGGAAGCCTGTCATGTTTTGCATACCTCCAATTATGATTTTGTTTTAAAAAGTAAAAAGGATCTTGCTACTAAATCCATTATATGGTTGTCTATAATCTGTGTGGAATCTGATAGAACACACTCCACATAAAAAATAATAAATTGGAGGCATATAGGGGCACAGTAAAGCCCCAAAGAAGTCTACGGTTTCCATATTACCACACTGTACTGTATATCTGGAGTGATTTACGGTACTATACCATAACACAGTCAAGTTCATGAAGTCTAATGGTCAACATACAGTTGTATTAGTTACCGAATCATAGCTAGCATAATTTTTGATGAATGTCACCTAAACTTTGTAAGTAAATAGACCTTCTATACCTAAAAATGTCCTAGCCATCTCCTTGTTGATGATTTCACTTCTAACAAGTATTAGTAACAGGGGCGTAATTTAAGGGTCATGGGCCCTGGTGCAAGAGTTCAGCTTGGGGCCCCCCTTCCCTCAGTGCTGGTGCACCTAGCTTTTCTGCAGGCCAAGTCAAAAATTGACCCCCCCCCCTCATGCCAAATTCTCACCCTAACCTTTTCCCTCCTAACATTACGTATATCACTACAGAACATATAGGGTAAGGCTACATTCACATGACAATTGTTTTTGCGGCCTCCGATCTGCATATTTTGCGGCTCAGATCACTTAAATGGGTCAGCAAAAAATGTGGACAGCACACTATGTGCTGTCCACATCTGTATGTCCATTCCTATTTTTGTCTGTTTTGCAGACAAGGATAGGCATTGTTACAGTGGATCCGCAAAAAAAAACGGACGCCATACGGAACATCATCCGTTTTTTTTTTTGTGGATCCGCAATTTGCAGACTGCAAAACACAACGTTCATGTGACTGTAGCCTTATACAGCGCCCCATACCTCGTACATCCAGCCGTCTGAGACGGCCTCTGATAGGCTGCAGGCCTAGTGACTGTAGCCTATTAGAGGAACGGGCAGGGGAGACGCCTCTCCCTCCCCTGCCCCGCAGCACAGTCATCTGTATCGCTGTCCTGAGGACGGCGATACAGATGACTATGGAGATGAGTGCTTCCACAATGAAAGCGCTCATCTTCCTCTGCCATGCCGCCACCATTGCCCACCAACTGTGCGCAGGGCCGCGCCGCACCTTGCCTAATTGGCGGTGCAGCCCTGCAAGTGGCAATTGCGACCCCTATAGCTACACCACTGATTAGTAATATAGACAAAAGGAAAAAGTCTGGCACTGTCTTAGCCAGTAGAAAATGAGGTTTTGCTCTCATTAAGAGAAACATAATAAGAGTCTTGCATGTATAATACCCTTTAATGGAAAAAAAATGGAAACAATTATGTTACATAGCAAGCTTTTGGGACAACCCAGGCTCTTCCTCAGGCATCATATAACAGTGTCTGAAGAAACAGCAATATATATGCAAAAGGCAGAGACATATTGACATATAAATGGTCATTTGAAAACCAACAGAATATAAAAAAAAACCTGGAGATTGGCGTCCTAAAAATATTAGACTTATCTAATAGACATTTAAAAAAGTATTTAGGATGTGTTGAACATTTGTGATACAAGATAATGTCAAATGTCTGTTAGAATTCCTGTATATTATGACGCTAAGGCTTAAAGAGGACCTTTCACCACTCCTGACATGCCTGTTTTAATAGCTCCATGCATTCCCCACGTACTAACAATTCTGGAGCATCTATTCTTATGGCTCTATGTTGTACCATTCCTGTATTATTTGCACTAGAAGTTATGAATGAATTGCTATTTGCCATCAGTAAAGGAACAGAGGGGAGGTAACCAGTTGGGGGTGTGTACCTGCACAGACTGACTCTAGCCAATCAGTGCTGCCATGTTCAGTCTGTGCAGGTACACACCCCCAACTTGTTACCTCCCCTCTGTTCCCTTACTGAAGGCAAATAGCAATTCATTCATAACTTCTAGTAGTAATAATAAAGGAATGGCACAACATACAGACATAAGAATAGATGTTCCAGAATTGTTATTACATGGGGAATGCATGAAGCTATTAAAAGAGGCATGTCAGGATTGGTGAAAGGTCCTCTTTAAAGTGTATTCACACACAGACATAAGCTTTTTATGGGAATTTCAAGCTGTTTTCCTAAATGTCAACCTGATATATCAGGTATGAGGCCTTTATATAAAGTAGATGTTCATGTTTTGTGACTTTATAGATATTAATACAATTATGGTCAATTAACACTGAATGTGAATGGATATTGAATATCATCCATACAATTGTTACCAAACATATGAAAACCATTACATGTAAGTTTTATGAATTTTGGGTTCAGCTGTTACTTCTATGGTAATATGATGCTTTACTACTAAATATTTCCATGTTATTTTTAATGTTACATGTGCTACCTGTTTGACAAAGTGTCAAATTGCTTTAACTGAAAACAATGAATTAGAGCCTGGACCAAAATAGCATTGTATAAATATGAAGAATAAACCATGTCAATGAATTAGCTTTATTGATTGCAATGAACAATGGATAAATGTGCCCTTTTTATGTTGTTCTCCTGTAGCATGTCAACTTGCTTACTGTCTTACGTTATATGCTTGCAGAAATCAGTGAACACTGAGAGTTAATAGGGTAATTGTGGGTAATTTTCTCTTGGCAAGACCCATCAAACCTCAACGAGACTATAGTTTATGCAGCAGATCTTGTGAAACTCTTTGAAGTTTAACTTTCTACATCACAGTTTTATCTATTTTTGTGCATGTACTTTTGAACTACTGGAAGTGGATCCAATAAATAAGATAAGAATGCAGAGAGATTATGGTAATGTGGTATTATATATCATGTTTTAACCCGCTTTGTCTCGAGTGGGTTGGTTTATCAGGGAAAGAGATTTTTTTTTTTGTTGAAGAACTAAAAACACACTAATCTGTAGCCTCCAATGGACTACACAGCTTTTCTTAAAATCTAAACAAGATACTGTACATAAAAAACTGTATTGAAACTGCACAGTGTGCTCCTCACCTTAGGGCAGTATAACAACATTTTATATATGAAAAGAAAGCAGGCTAATACTTTAATTTGGGGATTCAGGTGTGGAATTTGGTTTCCAACCTCAATTTCAGAAGTTGGGACACTGTATAAAATGTAAATGAATGTAAATAAAAACAGAATGCAATGATTTGCAAATCTCATAGACCCATATTTAATTCAAAATAGATTGTAGACCACATATCAGATGATATGAAAAAATAACTTGATAGCAGCAATGCATCTAAAAAAAGTTGGGACTGGGCTATGTCTACCATTTTGTAGCATCCCCTTTTCTTTTAACAATAATCTGTAAATATCTGGGAAGTGAGTACATCAATTGCTGGAGTTTTTGAAGAGAAACATCCAATTCTTGTCTTCTTTGACAAATTTTTAATTTCATAATGTGCCAAATGTTGGCTTGCTGGTAGTTTGAACAGACAAGAGATATGAGTCATGACACAAATTGGCACTAGGTAGACCAAGGATTAAAGACTTTATCATAAAACAGATGGCTATTTCAATTAAAGTAAATATATTTTAATAGCTCTTTGTCGATGTAAAAGTTTGACAATAGCTAAAGGCAAGAAAAGTATTCATACATTTGAACATAATGTTATAAAAAATTTTTTTTAGATTTCTTTAGAACCAAAAAGAACATCCTGGGGTTCTGCCATGGATTAATCAAGGTGATCAAATCACATGGATTATGTCAATCTTGACATCACATCCTCAGTTGTTAAAAATCATGCTATAGTGCAAATCTGTCTCAACAAATCTCAAAATCTCTGGTGAGTTGACTTGTTAGATGAATTCATTAACCACTTACCATCCGGGCCATTTACCCCCTTCCTGACCAGGCCTAATTTTGCAAATCTGACATGTGTGACTTCATGTGGTAATAACTTTGGAACGCTTTTACTTATCCAAGCGATTCTGAGATTGTTTTCTCGTGACACATTGTACTTCAAGTTAATGGTAAATTTGAGTCGATAAGTTTTAATTTTATTTATAAAAAAATCCAAAAGTTAATGAAAATTTGAAAAAATTCACTGTTTTCTAAATTTCAATCTCTCTGCTTTTAAGACAGATAGTGATACCCCATAAAATCCTTTTTAATTTACATTCCCCATATGTCTACTTTATGTTGGCATCATTTTGGTAGTGTCATTTTATTTTTTTAGGACAGCAGAAGGTTTAGAATTTTAGACGCAATTTTTGCAAATTTGCAAAATCAACTTTTTTAAGGACCAGTTCAGTTCTGAAGTCAGTTTGTGAGGCTTTCATAATAAAAACCACCCATAAATTACCCCATTTTAGAAACTACACCCCTCAAACTATTCAAAACTGATTTTAGAAATGTTGTTAACCCTTTAAGTATTCCACAGTAATTAAAGGAAAATAGATGTGAAATTTCAAAATTTCACTTTTTTTGCAGATTTACCATTTTAATAATTTTTTTCCTATAACACATCAAGGGTTAACAACAAAACAAAACTCAATATTTATTACCCCGATTCTGCAGTTTGCAGAAACACCCCACATGTGGTCATAAACTGTTATTTGGGGATACGCCAGGGCTCAGAAGGGGAGGAGCAGCATCTGCATTTTGTAACATGGAATTTTTTGTCATGGTTTGTAAGAGTGATAACTTTTTAATTTTTTTGTGGAATGAGCTGCGTGAGGTCTTATTTTTTGCGGGACAAGCTATGCTTTTTATTGGCACCATTTTGGGGTACATCCTCCTTTCTGATCACTTTTTAATCTAATTTTTGGGAGGTTAACTAAAAAAAAGCAGTTATGGGGCATTTTTCTATATTTTTTTTACACCGTTCACTTGATGGGGTAGATCATGTGATATTTTTGTAGAGCCAGTTGTTACGGACGCAATGATACCAAATATGTCTATTTTCTATTTTTTTTTTACGTTTTACACAATAAGAGCATTTTTCGAAAAAAAATCGTTTTGTGTTGCAATTTTTTAAGAGCCATTTTTTTTTCATTTTTCGGGCTATGATCTTGTGTGGGGGCTCATTTTTTGCGGGATGAGGTGACGTTTTTATTGCTATCATTTTGGGATGCATACGATTTTTTGATTGTTTGATATTATGTTTTTTGGTAGGTGAGGCGACAAAAAAAAGCTGTTTTGGCATAATTTTTATTAGATTTTTTTATGCAGTTCACTTGATGGGGTAGATCATGTGATATTTTTATAGAGCCGGTCATTGTGGACGCGGTGATACCAAATATGTCTATTTTATTTATTTATTTTTATTTGTAACATTTTTTTAATGACATATTTGGGGGAAAATTATTTTTTTATATGTGATTTTTATTTTATTTTTTATATAATACTCTATTTTTTTGTTTTTTTATTTTTTATTTTACACTTTGTGTCCCCCATAAGGTCATACAAGACCTCAGGGGGACATTTAACTTTACTTATTTTTATTTTTTTACACTTGATTTCTCCTGTAACTGGGGCTGACATAGTAGCCCCAGTTACAGGGGAAATACATCCCCAGAGAGGCTGTACAGCATAATACTATGCTGTACAGCCTCAGTGCAGGGCTGATCGGGTCTATGAGAGACCCAGCAGCTCCTGCAAGCTCCCGGCCCTGGCCGGAACAGGAAGCGCAATAGCGCTTCCTGCTCTGTATACACAGCGCTCGGTGAGTGCTGTGTATACACCGATCTACAAGGCAGGGACCACTGGGAACGGTCCCTGCCTTCTCTTTGGGGTACCCTGCTGTCACTGAAAGCAGGTACCCCACTGTGCAGCTGCACGATTAGCGTGCAGCTGCTTTTTCTGAATAGACGTTCAGAAACGTCCATTCAGAAATTGACAACCACTTCACGGACGTTTATAGTCAATGGGCGGACGTGAAGTGGTTAAAGAAGGGTAAACTTTGGGCATAACAGTTTTGATCCAACCTGAGATATCCAAATTCATGCTGGACCTCTGATCATGTTTATTCTTTGTTTAAGCCCACCTAAAATGCACAAGGCATAGCTCAGGATGGACAGTGCAAAAATCCTATTCACCCTAATAGATCTCTATTATGTGAGTTGGAGAAGGGATCTAAAAATCCCATGTATTAGTCCCCGAAGGGGGCTAATAGTTAATTTATCATAGCAATCGTATTGAGAATAAGGACGTTGTAAGGGAGTCTGGGGGCTTGTGAAGGATGGCAGACCCTGAGCTTCCCACAACCCCTGTCCCTGCCTATTGCCCCCCTACGCTAGATCGTAGGGTGACAACTGGATGACAAAACCCTGTACTGGCTAGTTAGCAGGGAGTTGGAAGGACAGACTGACAAAACAAACACGTAACACAGAAGAGTAGTTAACAGTCCGAGGTTGGCAACGAGAGAGCATAAACAGGCAAAATCACAATCCAAGAGCAAGTCCAATATACAGGCCGGGGTCAAAACACAGGAGAGTAGAAGGTACCGAATGAGCAGGCAGAAGACGAAGTCCAAGATACAAATCCACAGGTCAAACACAGGAAACAAGCAGAAGGGTAAACGCTGGTGATGAGCCACAAGGGACAATCAAACACTGGCAATGCACTGAAGGGAGAAAGGAGTATTTATGCAACCAGAGATCCCACCCCTGTGCTCTGAATGGACCAAGCTCCAGAAACCCGGTCATCAACACCTGAGAATTAACCCAACAGGACAAAACATGAGGCCGGGCGTCGACTGCCTAGCAGATGAGTAGAAGTGTGAACAAAGTACAAAGAGACTAGGCGTCGACTGCCTAGCAGAGTTAGAAGTGTGAATAGGGGTAGCAAGAGACTAGGCGTCGGCTGGTTAAAACTGCCCAATTCACACTGAGTGTACGAACTCTGACAGTACCCCTCCCCTTCTACGGGGGGACACTGGACCCCTAAAACCTGGAGCAGGTTTCTCAGGAAATGCCCTGTGGAATTGGCGGACCAGTTGAGGAGCATGAACATATCAGGCTGGCACCCAGGTTCTATCCTCTGGACCAAAGCCTTTCCAATCCACCAAATACTGAACTGACCTTTGTACTCGTCTAGAGTCAAGAATTTTAGACACCTCAAACTCTAGTTCTCCTTGAACCAGACTTGGCAAAGGAGGGTCTTTGCATGGGATGACAGACGGACAGAATTTTTTAACAAACTTTTATGAAACACATTATGAATTTTGAGAGAATCTGGTAAGGACAACCTATAGGCAACCAGATTGATAACCTGTAAAATAGTAAAAGGACCAATGAAGCGCACAGCTAACTTGAGTGACAGAACCTTCAATTTCAGATTTTTTGTGGACAGCCATACCTTATCCCCAGCACAATATGGAGAAGTGAGTGACCATCTTTTATTAACAGCCTGGACTAGGGAGTTCTGGGTACCCTGAAGATTCCTTTGAATCTGGGACCAGACTGAGCTTAGTAGTTGGGAAGAAAATTCTGCCTGAGGATTGTCAGAAACAAAAGGTGCTGAAAAAAAATTTGAGGATGAAAAACAATAATAAGGAGTGGTTTTAGTGGAAGAATTGACATGATTATTTATGGCAAACTCAGCTAATGACCAAAGGTGCTGATTATCAGAAACATACAAACACAGGTATTTAAGAAGTTATTGATTTATCCTCTTGGTTTGACCATTAGTTTCTGGGTGAAACCCGGAGGAAAACGACAAACTAATATCAAGTTTTTTGCAGAATTCTTTCCAGAACCTTGCTACAAATTGGACCTCACGGTCAGACACAATATTTTCTGGAATATTGTGGAGACAGACAATATGATCAATAAACAAGGTAGATACAGTTTTGGCATTGGGTCGTTTTTTCAACGGGATGAAGTGACACATTTTAGAAAACCTGTCGACGACCACCCAAACCACTGAATAACCTTGAAAGACTGGTAGATCGGTTACAAAATCAATTGAGACATGGGTCCAAGGTTTAGATGGAATAGGTAAAGGACACAGCTGACCCTCAGGACGTCTCCTGGGGTTCTTACCTCTAGCACATATGTGACAAGCTGTAACAAATGCACCCACGTCTCTGGCCCAGTGAGGCCACCAGTACAACCTAGAGAGTAATTCCTTAGTACCTTTGACCCCTGGATGTCCTGCGAGAGGTGTACAGTGGGTCTCCTCCAACACTTTTAACCGGAGATGTAACTGAACAAAAAGTTTGCCTTCCAGAGCCTTTGGGAGCATGATTTTGAGCAGACAAAATTTGAGAGGAAAGGCTGGAGGAGACCACTGCTATGACTACCCCAGGAGGATATTTTCAGGTTCAGATTCCAGGAAGTCAGAGATACCAAAGCTACGAGATAAAGCGTGAGCCTTTAAGTTCTTTGACCCTGGACGGAATGTTACAACAAAGTTAAAACGCAAAAAGAAGAGAGCCCAGCGATCTTGCCTGGGATTCAATCTTTTAGCGTTGTCTAAGTATACCAAATTTTTGTGGTCAGTCAAAACAGTAAACTGGTGGGTAGCTCCAACTAAGAAGTTCCTCCATTCTTCTAACGCCAATTTGATGGCTAACAATTCCCGGTTACCAATATCATAGTTTTTTTCGGTACGGGAAAACTTTTTAGAAAAAAAGGCACAAGGTCTTAAATTCGTAAAGGTAGCTGGCCCCTGAGACAAAACAGTCCCTACCCCATGCTCAGAAGTGTCAACCTCCACAATAAATGGTTTGTTGAGGTCGGGCTGAACTAGGACTGGTGCTTTAGTTAAAGACAACCTCAGAGAGTTAAAGGCTTCATTGGCTGAGGTGGACCAAGACACTACATCCGCCCCTTTCTTTGTGAGGTCCGTCACAGGTTTGGCTATTATCGAAAAGTTTTTAATAAATATACGATAGTAGTTGGCGACGCCTAAGAAGCTTTGTAGTGCCTTTAAACTGGTGGGGCGAACCCATTCCGTGATGGCCTTCACCTTTACTGGATCCATCTGAACATCATGTGGAGTCAAAATGTAACCCAGAAAAGAAATCTTTTGTTTACCAAAGATGCATTTTTCAAGTTTAGCAAACAAGTTATGCGACCTCAATCTTTGAAGAACTGTTCGAAGATGAGAGCAATGGGATTAACAATCATGTGAAAACACTAGAATGTCATCAAGATATACAACTACAAAATGACCTATGAAATCTTGAAAAACATTGTTCATAAATCCCTGGAAGACTGCTGGGGCATTACAGAGCCCAAAGGGCATCACCAAGTATTCAAAGTGCCCAAATGGGGTGTTGAAGGCTGTCTTCCACCCATCCCCTTCTATGATTTGAATCAAGTTATAAGACACCCGCAGGTCTAGTTTAGAGAACCAAGTGGCACCTGAAACTTGATTCAAGAGATCAGGAATGAGAGGGAGTGGGTACTGTTTTTTTTACTGTAATCTTGTTTAGTTCCCTGTAATCAATGCATGGGCGAAGGCCACCATCCTTTTTCTCAACAAAGAAGAAACAGGCTCCAGTAGGAGATTCAGAGGGACGGATATGACCAATTGCAAGACTGTGCTGAATGTATTGCTTGAGGGAATCTCTCTCCGGGACGGTAAGATTGTAGATGCAACCTTTAGGTAATTTGGCCCCGGGTACCAAATCGATCTTACAAACACCGTCCCAATGAGGAGGCAGAATTTCAGACAAGGTTTTAGAAAAGATATCCTTAAAATCAAATATATATTCACGCAGATCAAGTTCAGAGCAAGCAGAAGAATTAATAGAGAGAGAGGTCAGATGACTGGTGAACTGCGGACCCCATTTGATTAGGTAAGCAGTACACCAATCAATTACAGAGTTATGTTTTATTAACCAAGGGAGACCCAAAATTAAATCAATGATAACAGGAAATAGCGGCTCTCCACTGAATGCAGCAGATGGATTAAGAGGTGCTCGATCTACGGTACACCCAGACCGTAATAAGGATAGCTATAAAACGTAGTATTTAATGCTAGATAAGCACACTCACATTTGGGTTTTTTGTATTATATAGGGATTCACTTTATTACTAATCAAAAATTAGGTTAATAATATATAGTTAAAAAGGTGTGAATACTACATGCAGATACACCATAAAATTCAATAAATCAAATCAATCAAATAAAATAAATAGGATAAAAATAGGAATAAATCACATCAATATCGAATTAGCGGTAAATAATGCTTCAAATATGAATATAAGCACTATGGTAGCTGCCAATGTTGTATATATTGTCCACTTGCACCCCTGAAGTTATAGAGGGGGGCAAATACAGAGTGTCAGACAGGTTGAAAGAATTGCTGTATAGCCCGTGCTCAACCAGTATATGAGCAAATACAGAGTTCTCCGCTAGGCAAGTTATAAGCAAGTGCAAAATTCTCCGCTATTGTATAGTCAGAGATCCGGTCCCTGGTATAAATAGATGAAGGACCAATAATTCCAGGTAAATTGAATAGTTGTAAATATACAGCTCTGCGATATAGGGTAGATCTATGTGTATACGGGGGTTCAGTACATTACCCTCCAGCGGTATGTGGCCGCTCCGGCTATGCGCATCAACAGCTGCTCTCACGATCCTCTGTGTATCCTCTGTTTTCATGCGCGTGGACAGCGCGCCTTTTTACAGCGTTCCACGTGGCGTCCCACGTGGAAGCTATGTTGTTGGGTGGTAGTGCCGTTAGAGTAAGCTGGATTCCTTCTCCACAGTACGCTTTATCCAACGATATTCATGTAGGTGGAACGGTCAAGCAGTCAGTTCCAGGGGATCAGTCCTTGAATCCAAATCACTGCTCCTTTTTGAAATTAATAGATAACTTCTATATTCTATTTAGGGGGCCTATGTTTCTTTTGAAGCTGCCACTTATTAACACCAAACGCGTTTTGGGGTGCTCTTCTTCCTCGTAGGGAGACAACTGGACGACAAAACCCTGTACTGGCTAGGGAGCGGAGAGTTGGAAGGACAGACTGTCTAAACAAACACGTAACACAGAAGATTAGTTAACCGTCCGAGGTTGGCAACAAGAGAGCATAAACAGGCAAAATCACAATCCAAGAGCAAGTACATACGGTATACAGGCCGAGGTCAAAACACAGGAGAGTAGAAGGTACCGAATCAGCAGGCAGAAGACGAAGTCCAAGATCCAAATCCACAGGTCAAACACAGGAAACAAGCAGAAGGGTAAATGCTGGTGATGAGCCACAAGGGACAATTAAACACTGGCAATGCACTGGAGGGAGAGAGGAGTATTTATGCAACCAGAGATCCCACCCCTGTGTTCTGAATGGACCAGGCGTCGACTGCCTAGCAGATGAGTAGAAGTGTGAACAAGGTACAAAGCGACTAGGCATCGACTGCCTAGCAGAGTTAGAAGTGTGAATAGGGTTAGCAAGAGACTAGGCGTTGGCTGGTTAACACAGCCCAATTCACACTGAGTGTACGAACTCTGACAGACGTCAGGTAATTTTTAGCATACGATGAACACTGTGATGTCAAACCCCCAAAACCTTGGCGGAATTCATTTTTTTTTTGTTTTGTGATTGATGGGGGTCCCAGAGGTAGGACCCCCACCAATCTAGCAGTTATCCTCTTATCTTCTATCCTGAGTAACCAGAATACCCCTTTAATGCCTAGGTATGGGCATTTTATACAATGTCTGATTTCATAATTTCATACATCACCTATAATATATATATATATGTGTGTGTGTGTGTGTGTGTGTGTGTATGGGTGAAAGAAAGTGGACTTAAAAGAACACTTCAAGAAAAAGACAAACAAAAGTAATGCACTGCTTTTTCTGGTACTGTACCTGTACGTATAGATTACATCCTTTTTAATAAGAATCCACAGCAGCCTATTCGTATAAAATTCCAATAATAAAATGTAATTATAAAGTCACGGGTGTAACCTAAGGCTCATGGGCACTGCTAAAGTTTAACTTCAGCTGCTAGACATGCTTGCCAACTGAAGCCCATCTATATAGTATATTTTTAACATAATCTTTGGGTTTCTTAAGTGACCCATCAGTTCGGCAATAGCACTAGGTTTATTGCTAGGGTCTTAGAAGATCAGGGGCACAAGTCATCTGCTTCCAACTAGTGACAGCACCATCTAAGGTTTTAATAGAGGGAGGGGGCTTTTGTGCAATTCTATGCATATACTTGATCTCTGATGCTGGTTTTAGCGAGTGCATGAACAGCCTACTTTAATGTACTTGGGCTGTAGGTCTTGATAAGGACCTCATAAGGGTAATGTATACCCCTACACCACTGTGAGTAGAAATAGGGGTTGCAGAATAATAAATGTACAGCTTAGGAGCAACTTCCATGCAAATGTGCTATGAAAACACTTCATGCCCTTCTCTCTTCTTCTCCACAGCCTACCTTCCTTAACTTTATGCTTCTACATTTGCCATTAAAAGATTAATGATCTCCTTTCTGACAGAAGGTGATGTCCGGCAGGCTGATTATGCATAAATCTTTTATCCCTTTTACCATACATAGGCTGCCAGGCATCAAAGGAGACCAGAAAGGAGATCAGTCGATGTGGTGAGGTTTGGTGAAGTGCGTATGTGGGCCCTTTGGCTTGTGGGCCTGGTCATAACTCTGTAACCCCTACAGTTACACCACTGCATAAAGTAAGCATAAAGGTCAGGAGTCAGCAACCTCTGAGACATCAACCCCTTTGAAAGTACAACTCCTGGCATAATCCATTCACTTCAATTTGAGTTGCAAGAACAGCCAAGCGAGTGTGCATGCTGGGAGTTTTAGTTCCACAACTGGAGCACCGAAGGTTGCTTACTGCTTTTCTAGGCTTTAGATTATAATGTCGACCCTTGCTTAGAATTATTGTCTGTTACATAGGGACCCAAAAATAATAAAGTTAAAGAGTTTGTCCGCTCTTTTCATGTTGGGGACCTATCCTCAGGATAGGTCATCAATTTCAGATCGGCTGTGGTCTGACACCCCCGCTGATCAGCTATTTGAGGAGACGACACGCGCACATGAGAGAAGGGAGACAGCACGTGCATACTGTGCGCATCATCTCCTCATACAGCTGATCGGGCGGGGGTGTCGGGTGTCAGACCCCCGCCGATCTGATATTGATGACCTATCCTGAGGATGAGTCATCAATAGAAAAAGCCTGGACAAACCCTTTAATTTCTACATTTTGATATATCTATATTTCTTATAATATGCTTACTTTAGAAACATTTACAGTTGGCCATTATTAAGACACCATTTTCCTTGCTTCTGCTTTGAAAAGGTTAGCCATTCAAGCTTGCCAAGATACAATTAAGGGTTTGTTCACACGACCGTATGTATTTTGCGGTCCGCAAAAATGGATCCGCAAAAAATGCGGATGACATCCGATTTCATTGCGTATTTTGTGGAACGGAACTGCTGGCTCCTATTAGAACAGTACTATCCTTGTCCGTAATGCGGACAATAATAGGACATGTTCTATATTTTTGCGGAACAAAAATAAGGACACACGGAAACGGAATGCACACGGAGTACCTTCCGGTGTCTTTTTTTGCGGACCAATTAAAATTAATGGTTCCACATACGGTCCGCAAAAAAAATGGACCGAAAATGGAAAAAATATACGGTCTTGTGAACAAGCCCTAATTGTGTGGTTTCCTTAAGAGTCTCTCTCAATGTTACTCTCCAGCTCAATGAAAGTCTACTGTGTAGCCGTGAAATATCATTCTTTGTATACTGATAACACAAACTGAGCATTCAGAGCTTAAAGAAAGTTAATTCTTATTGATTCAGAAAACAGATTGCTTTAAGGTTTCTCAATATTTGGCACTGAATACATTTAGAATTTCTTCAGGGTAGAAAAAAAGAAAAAACATTTATTTAGCTGTGAATAGAGTATTACAAACAATATATTTTTAAGCATAGACACTGTGTTGCAGTGTCCTTGAGAAGAGTACAGCAGAATGCGTTTTCGACTTTTATCTTTTTTAAATGAATGTCATTTATGGAACAGATGTCTTTTGATTGAAGCTCAAGATAGATATTCTTGACATACTTCAAAATAATGACAAATGCATTTCAGCAAACCTCTATTTTTTCCATGAAAGATGAACATGAAACCATTTTGAATTTGTATAAAATAATACACACAGAAGCTTTCATTATAGCATTGCACTCTCTAATCACTTATGTCTAAATGTTGTATATTTGGATAACTAATGTAGCAATTAAAAAGACAAAGAATAAATCATAATCATTATTAAGCGTAGAAAGTTTTACTGCTCAAACGTTCTTACTAGATTTAAAAAAAAAACTAAATGTACTGGATTATCACGAATAATATATTTATAGAAACTAACTACAAAGGAAATCTGTCACCAGTTTTATGGTGCCCTCTCCTAGGACAGCATACGTTGGGGACAGAGGCCCTGATTAAATTGCTGGGTCTCTTGTGTTATTGCCAAAATCTGTATTAAGCAGCTCCAGTGTGTGCCGATCACTAGAGTCCACTCAATACTGTGCGTGAGCTTGGGAATCCACATAATAATGAGCGTCCACTCTCACCAACCCCTTATAGAAAACTGAAAGCTTTCTTTCTGGACTATCTACAGGAAGACAGCTGCCAATCAACATTCCTGTCTTTTTGGTCTTTTATCTAAATATCCTAGCCTAGGCAAAAATGCTTGTTGGTGCCCCCCTGCCCCTATTCCCCAGGCTGTAAACAGATTTCTACTGGCTTTGTATGCACAAGCAGACAAATGTCTGTCACATTTACAGTAAGATCTCAATAGACAGGTTGTTTGGTCCATAAATTCCCTAAAGCTAGGACTAAATGCACCCCTTCATTGGTCCTTCATTGGTCAGTCCTAGTGTGAGTTACTACTGACTTCCGCACCCCCATGGCCTGAACTGTGATTTCATTGTGTGAAACATTCTGCTGTGACTATTCGGTATTCTAACTATGAAGTTGCATTTAAAAAAATCAGGGTTGTTTATGGGTTTTCAGTAAACAGTCATAGCACTTGTATTGTATACTTTGAGTAGAGATGAGCGAATTTCCTAAAATTCATTTTAGGTCTGATTCATTTGAATCAACCTTGTGATTTGATTCTATTACAAATTGATTGTGCCCAAATTGAAATTACTGGAATTTATTTCCTTCTCTTTCTCTCCAAAAAATTGCGCAAAACGGGATCTCAAGAAATTCCGATTCTAAAAAATCTGAATTAAAAAAATAAAATAAAAATTTGGATATAATTTTAATTTGAAAGAATGGATTTGCTTTGAGGCATAAATTTTAATGATAGTTTAATTTAATATATTATTAATCTTCACAGACACCTATAAAAAGAGGTGATTTTGTTAATGGGATTGTCCAGCCACTGGCACATCTGCATTGGGTCACCATAGGGATAGAAGGATAGAATAAGTTTTTGTTCTCTCTTTTTTAAATTTTAGGACATTCCATGCTTCTTTTGTTTGAATAAATGGACAACCTCTTTAATGAATTCCTACCATTACTTATATCATAGAGAGGTAGTGGAAGGTATAAGATGCAGTTAGCAGTTGTAAAGATTGTGATTTATACTGTCAGTTAAGTATGTACTGTAGTTATTTTTATGTGGGGCCACAGTTAAAGGAAAATAGCAGACTGGTGAAGGATTCTCAAGAGCGAGACTAGGAGTAGAGGTTATCATCATCATTCTGTCCTGACATGTGCTATTCGGCTGAACATGGCGGTGCTCGGGACCACGGGTATTTGGCCGAATCACCTCCCCGCACGCTAATTAGCCAATGGCATTCAGTGTAATGCCAGTAGCCATCTTAGCTACTGGCATTACACTGATTGGCTAGCCGCGTCACATGTCACCGGGTGCTATAAAGCACCCGGTGACATGTGACCTGGCCAGTGTTAGATAGGGAGATCTGCTGCATGCAGGGACAGACAGTGTATCGAGAGAAGCACGCTAGGCAGGGATAGAAATAGCTAAACAAAGACCCAAAAGCCTTTTTAAGGGCTATTATATCTGGCTCAAAGCAGTATTTTATTTTTTTGAGGTGTTTAAAGGTGGTGAAAATAGCGCTAGGTGGCCTGCCATTAACGCCACATGCGCTGCTGCAGCAAGGAGAGACATACACTGTAGGGAGAGAAGCACGCTAGGCAGGGATAGAAATCGCTCAAAAAAACCCCAAAAGCTCTTTTAAGGGCTATTGTATCTGGCACAAAGCAATATTTTATTATTTTTGGGGTGTTTAAAGGTGTTTAAAATAGCACTAGGTGGCCTGCCATTAATGCCACATGTGCTGCTGCTGCATGCTGTAGGATACTCTCTGTATACTATATACCTGACATACTTTGCTACAATTTCTGCTGTTAAGCCCACAGTACTTCTTTTGCGTCTTGCTGTATAACATTTGCATAGGGATAGAATTTCTATAGGCAGGTTTAGTATCATTGTTCAAAAGACACAAAAGTCCATTGTTAAATCCTTCTGCATTTTTTTTTTTTGGTGGCAAAAAAAAAAAAACAAAGAGTGCCCTGTCAGTAACACTAGGTGCACAGCATATTAAAACCGTTCAAAAGTCTATGTAGCTGACATACATTGCTACATTTAATACCGATAATTTAGGCCGCAGTTCCTCATTTGCGTCTGCAGTCTCCTGCCCAAGGAGGGAATTAAACTATAGGGATAGGATTTGGGTAGGTAGAAAGATTGTTTCTGTTCCATAAAGACCAAAGTTCATTGTGAAATACAAATTATTATTTTTTTTGGGTGGCAAAAAAAACTCAAAGTGTGCCCTGTCAGTAACGCTAGGTGCACAGCGTATTACAACCGTTCAAAAGTCTATATAGCTGACATCCGTTGTTATATTTAATACCGATAATTTAGGCCGCTGTTCCTCATTTGCGTCTGCAGTTTAATTTGCCAAAGGAGGGAATTAAACTAGGGATAGGATTTGGGTAGGTAGAAAGATTGTTTTTGTTCGAAAAAGACCAAATGGACCAAAAGGTCCACTGTGAAATACAATTTTTTTTTTGTGGCAAAAAACAAAACAAAGTGTGCCCTGTCAGTAACGCTAGGTGCACAGCGTATTACAACCGTTCAAAAGACTATGTAGCTGACATCCATTGTTACATTTAATACCATTAATTTAGGCTGCAGTTCCTCATTTGCGGCTGCTCTATAACGTATGCGCATTCAGAATATTGGACATTCGTTTAAATTTAAATAAAAATCTGCAGTACTGTAGTTGTGACCAAGTTGCATATATACTATACAATATGCGAAAGGCGAGCACTAAGGGATGGGGAAGTGGGTGTGCTGCTGATGGTGAACGCAGAGGCCATGGCTCTGGGCGCGGTGAAACTGTGCCTGCTGTTAGAGCCCAAGAAACAAAGTCATCCAAAACTCCTAGCTTCATGTCACAGTTTGCAGAGCGGCGCGCAAAACACAACTCTTGTCGTCACACCAGTGTGAGCAGGTAGTCAGTTGGATTTAATGCTTCCAGTCGGTTCAGCACCACCCCCTCTTCCATAAAGTCCAGTCTCAGTAGCCAAGAGTCTGGGCAACCGCATCATCACCCTGATCCTCCTGCCTCCCACCATGCAGAGTCTGGGCAAAGAACTAATACCACATTGGGATATTCCGAGGAGCTTTTTTCATCACCGTTCCTTGGCTTGGGCCTCTCGCCAAGGCCACTTAAAGTGGGACATGAGGAGATATTGTGCCCTGATTCCCAACCTATTAGCAAACACAGTCTGAAGAAGATGACGGTGGGGATCAGCAACTAGTGTCTCACGAGGTGCATGATGATGATCAGACACAGTTGCCAATAAGTCAAGGGCAATTAGTGTCTCAAGAGGTTGTGGATGAGGATGAGACACAGTTAAGTCAGGTTCTTGTTAGTTCACCATGTCAGGAGGAGGACCAGAGTGAGGATATGGAAGAGGAGGTGGTGGATGATTAAATTGCTGACCCAACCTGGGAAGTTGGCAAGCCGAGCGAGGACAGTAGTACAGAGGGGGAGGGATCAGAAGCAGCGCAACAGGCTGGAAGAGGCAGTGGGGTGGCAAAAGGGAGAAGGCAGGCCATGCCAACCAGGCCTGCAACTGTTCCCCGGAGCAGCCCCTTGCGGCAATCTCCCTTGCCAAGGGTTAGGTGTTCCTCAGTCTGGTAGTTTTTTGAGGAAAGTGCTGACGATAAACGTATTGTAATTTGTAACCTGTGCCGTACCAAGATGAGCAGTAAAAACCAGCAACCTGACCACCACCAGCATGATCCGCCACATGTCAGCAAAGCACCCTAAAAGGTAAGCCGAATGCCTGGGTCCACGATCTGTTTCTGCAGGTCACACCACTGCCTCCTCTTTCCCTCTGTTACCTGCTGTCCAAGACGCAGGCCCAGATGCCTCCTGCCCTGCACCTGGACCTTCGCAGGAACCATCAGCCAGCATGTCCACTTCAATGTCCCAGAGCAGCGTTCAAATGTCCTTACCCCAGGCATTTGAATGCAAGTGCAAATACCCTGCCACCCACCCACAGGCCATAGCTCTAAACGCGCAACTTTTTAAATTGCTGACCTTGGAAATGTTGCCATTTAGGCTGGTGGACACCGAGGCTTTTCGCAGCCTGATGGCGGCGGCTGTCCCTCGTTACGCAGTCCCCAGCCACCACTATTTTTCCACGTGTGCTGTCCCCGCCTCACACCAGCATGTGTCCAGAAACATAACCCATGCCCTGGTCATTTCTTCTTCGGTCTGCTCTTCAGCAGAATGTCACATCAAGAATATCATTTTTTTGGATGGTCAGCTCGGCATTAGTGTGTCACACTTAAATTTTTTGGACTGTCAGCTTGGCATCAGCGTGTCACACTCAAACTTTTTGAATGGTCAGCTTGGCATCAGCGTGTCACCCTTAAATTTGGGACAGTTTGATAAAGTGCGGTGGCAGCAGCATGTGTCCCTTAAATTTTTTTTGTCGGTCAGCTCAGCAGCAAAGTGTCACCCTTACATTTTTTGGACGATCTGCTCGGCAGCAGCATGTCAACCTTACATTTAGGACAGTTTGATAAAGTGCATGGAGTCCTATTCCATTATCCATAGCTGAAGTGTTCAGGCGACCCGGCCTGCTTTGAATGCGGACCACCAGATCCATCCCAAGAACCAAATCCCAGCTTTTTAACAGCAGCAACTTTAATATACGCTATTGGAGCTGGAATTACCACAGCTGGCACTAGACTTAGACTTGCCCTCCAATAGATCCTCGTTAAAGGATTTTACGTGTACTCATTCCAATTACAGGGCCTCGAAAGAGTCCTGTATTGTTATTTTTCGTCACTACCTCCCCGAGTCGGGAGTGGGTAATTTGCGCACCTGATGCCTTCCTTGGATGTGGTAGCCGTTTCTCAGGCTCCCTCTCCGGGGGCCCTTGAAGAAGGCAACCCCCTGGCGACGGAGCGGAGAGCGAGAGTCGAATGGCCGAAGCGGCACACGCCGCTGGGGGGGCCCCAGCCTCCCGCGGCGGAGAGCAAAAAAAGAAACAGTCGTCAGCGATTCTTAGCGGTGCGGTGGCAGCAGCATGTGTCCCTTAAATTTTTTTGGCGGTCAGCTCGGCAGCCGCATGTGTCCCTTAAATTTTTTTTTCGGTCAGCTCGGCAGCAGAGTGTCACTCTTAAATTTTTGGGACGGTCTGCGCAGCAGCAGCATGTCACCCCTATTGTTTTTGTGTGTCAGCAGCAGGCCATCAATGATAATTTTTCACGGGTGTGTCTGATGCACTCCTTTATGTGTAGTAAAGGGTGTATTGGAGTGCCTGATCCTTGTAATTTTTGGCAGGCCTTTCCCTTAGTGCATAGGCTTTATGTGTGTCGGAGTCCCACAATTATACCACAATGTGAATGAGGCCTTCCTTTATATGATATACCGGTTGTATGGGAGTGCCTCATCCGTGTAATTTTTTCCCAACAATATTTCCTGTAAAAGCGATGTTATCTTGGGTTTTTGGGGGCTATTTTTGTCATTCCGTAAAAGTGGCGTAATAGTCGGACATCATCTTTAATAGCAGCGACTTTGGTGTCCAAGATGCATCCAGACATCCTCCCCATGCTGTTCCCTAACCATTTCTGTGGTGTTTCCACCATTTCCTGACGTTTCCCTATGGACCAGACAGCCTCCCCTCATCCGAGCAAGGGGTGCCTGGTCTTCTCCCATTGACTTCCATTATACTCGGGTGCTCGGCCGAGCTCTCAAGCACCACCTAGTGTTCGGCCAAAACACCTGAGCACCCGAGCACCCGAACATCGGGGTGCTCGATCATCACTAATTACTACACTTGAATGCACACTGGTAGTACATTGGAATCTCACATTTCACACCTGACCACTAACAGATTAGTATAATTGAACTGCCATCACCCACTTCTTCGAAAAAGGTCATGGAGTACATGTACTTGAGTTATTGATTAGTCTCCCTCCCCCAAAATGAGATGGGAACAAATTAGAGTATAAATTTCAAAGAGACATGAGATTAGATGGACTCATAGACTTGGTATTCTATACTCAAACAGTCTAAACCATGAATCTGATGAATAAATGAAATCTGATTTGAGATTTGGGTCTAGGTCAAGGTAATTTGTTGTTTACCATTAATTCATATTCCGTATGTAGGAAGAGTCAAAATTCTGTAAACAACCTTTTAAGTGGCATTATTTGTAGAAAATTGACTGCCAATGTACAAAAGTATTAATTGGGAGGGAAGCTTCATTATTTAGTAATGGAAACATTTGTCCCACCATTTTGAAATCCACCATAATGAATGCAGCTCATTTCTTTTCCAACGAAAAAGGGGTCATGTGGCTAGAATTTACCCAGAAACATAATGGAAGTGTCAGTTTTGACCTATCTTTACCTGTTTATGAGTTAAGTGAGGTCAACGTTTCCTAAAGTGTTTTACATTACGCATTCTATATGTCCACTATTCTTCCAGATGCACATGGTTAGACGAGCACCTGCATTTAACCATGCATAAAAATAACCATAAAATTCCACATTACTATGTAAGACAAAAAGCTTGTTTTTTACTTTAAGATCACTTCCATTGTCTCAGATATGACACCACAAATATTTTTTTTTTACTTGGCTCATTATTATGATGTATGTATAGGGTTCATAGCTTTACAGATAATATCATGAGTTGATTGCAAAGTTTTATGCATTATTCATCTTAGAAAATAGTATCACCTTGGATCTCTATAATATAGGCCTATCAATGATTATACCTCTTACCTGCAATGATGATGTTATTTCAGATTATGTTGCAAAATCTTTATGTGTAAATACTGCACTGCCACAGGGAAAAGTAATGTCTTACAAACATTTCAGTAAATTAATGGAATAGTAGAAAGGTGTGCAAATATAACAGGCATTGCCACAAGCAGTTACAAACCATTAAAACCATAGAAAACATTTCCCTTGTGTTTTCACCTAAAATAAAAGTCTTCCTTTTCAATAAAGGCAGAATCTAGACATGGCTATTTTTAGATTCTCGAGATTCTTGCTCTTTTAACTTGTTCATATTCAGAATTCTTAATAAATGCAATTAAAGTAACCATTTCTGGTTTAGCATTGAGAGTTTCGGTACAGCAATCATGAGACTTGTCCAAGTTCAAAATAAAAATATGAAATAAAGCAGTTCTATGGATGACAAAAGAGTTTTGATTTGTTCTTTGCTTTCCTTAGTCTATTAGCTATGGCTTAATAAATATTTGCAATGGTGTATTTAAAACAGAGAACACATGTAGGTTTAAAGAATAAATCACACTGATGATCTAGCGGAATATTAAAGCTTTCCTGTCTTTATAAATGTCAGTAATTAAAGTGTAACATATTTTGCATATAAAAAGAAATTATGAAACAATGTAAATTGCTTTCATCTAAAGCTAATATAAAATGTAATTTTTCATAAATCCTTTTCCCTTTATCCATCTACAGAATACTGTGTATTCATATGCGATCTGTGTTCCTACCCTGTGGGCTTTCTTAGGGTTTTGTTTTATATAGTTTGGCAACACATTGGGAGCCTTGGAGACAATGATACTTCCCTATGGGCAGAGTCAGATCGATAGGATGATTGCAAACTAGGCCATAAGCAATTATTTCCAAAAATTATTATTATTATTATTATTATTATTATTATTATTATTTCATAAAGCTAATAACAGGCTGGACATGTGTGGAAATACTACATTTAAAGTCTATGCATCTCATGCATGTCTCTTGTTCCAATACACCTAAAATGAAAATTGAATACCTCTGAGAACAGTCTCTGTTAGTCTTTAGTCTCAATATAGACTTTAATTACTTTTTTCAAGTTGCACTAGATCTATGAAATGTGCTACCGCAGACAACCTGGTTAATTCCTAACACCCACAGCTTTTTAGGGTGACCCATCACATACCTTAAATGAGATGTACAAGTTAATCAAAAAACACTCATACAACCCCTGCAAATGTAAAAAAAAAAAGATATCCCTTTTCTCCTCTGCTGCGTTCAGCAATGTACTCTAGTCTTCCCTATTGGTAACATTTTCTTCATGCCTGCAGAGGTAATGTTCTTGTCACACAGGTCACCGTGCAGCTAATCACTGACCTCAGGAGTATAAAGAACATCACATTTGAGGCCATTGATTGGCTGCAGTGGCCATCTGTGTGCATCAAACATCATTGCTGCAGTCAGGAAATCAAATAGCAGCAGGGACGAAGGAAATGCAAAGCTGGAATTGGCAGGGAAGAAAACTGATGTCAGTTACTTTGTTACTTTTAATGTGTGACATCAGAAATCTTCATATTAACGTATTGGGGGCCTTTTAGGCCCCCATGCAAATCATATGGAAAAACACACTTATATAACTTTTACAAGTTTATTTTAAAACTGCTAAATAAAATATGATTAGTAAACAAATTTTTAATTATAATTTTTCACCGAAAACACCAATTTTTTTCCCCAAATTTCACACAAACATATGAAAAAAAGGACAATAGAAATCTATACCAAACTAGCTGCAGCTACATTTCTATTATGTTTCTTTTCTATTATATTAGTCTTCCAAACAATTTTGACAAGTTATTTTTTCGGAAGAATGTTCTTTGCAGACATTTTCCTTACAAATTGAACAAAATCTCTCAGTTTTCCTTTCTAAGTTTCTTGGACACATGAAACAGCGCTTTCTTTTTCTTTCTCCTGGCCCTGGAATCATCTGAAACTGTACGCCACACTGTTTCATTGCTTCTTTAGTTTGCTTTAGCAAGCCTTTCGCGTCACTTTGCTGTATTATGTGAGGCATTACAAGTTCATGACAAAAGAAAAAACAATGAACACAATCAGGGTTGTCCACCAATCTTTGCTTGTGTGTGACACACTGTAAGTGTAAAGTGCCCCCTCCCTCCTCTTACCCTCAGCAGCTCTTACCTTTTATACTTTCTTTTAGGTGTTGTACAATTCTCTGGATGTCTGTAGCTCAATAGCTTTACCCTTTGCAGGCTTCTTAGAATCAGAGAAACTGAAACTTCCACTCAACATCTTGTCTTATCTCAGGTCCTTCACAATTAGCTCACAGTGTATACTGTCCTCATTACTCTCTACACAGCTCATTACTGTGTTCAGAAGGACCTGAGATGATGTCATTGGCCTTATCCCTCCCTCCAAAAATCACATGACATCCTCATATGGCATTATCCACACCCTGGCCCCTCCACCAGCATTACTGAGTACAAATAAAGTAACTTGAGACACAAACACTACTGAGAACATAATAAAAAATACATGGGGGCCTTCCAATCCGTACAGATGTGGTTTTCACCAAAAAAAGCATTGTTACACCGAAATGCCTATGAAAAAATTATACCAACAACGACATACTTGAGGATTACCTGGAGTTTCAAAATTCTAACTTAAGTAATTTTGCAGATAATAGCAAAAAAGTAAGCATGGGGGCCTAAAACGCCCCCAATACGCATGCTAGGGTTGAAGGGCTTTTTCAAGATTTTGATACTGATGACCTATCCCTCTGGATAGGTCATCAGAATCTGATCAGTGAGGGTCCAAAACCTGGGACCCTGCCGATCAGCTGATTGAGAAGGTACCGGCACTCCTGTGAGTGCCATGGTCTTCTCACAGCTTACCAAGAACAGCACATTACATTGCATAGCTCCCATCAGATGGCCACCAATCAGATACTGATGACTTATCCTGAGGATAGGTCATCAGTATCAATATCTTGGAAAACCTCTTTAATTGTAACTCTTCTAGGATGATCTAAAAGTAAATTATTCTTCAGAATGTGATCCCTTCATTTGTATCATCCCATACTCCATGCACTCAAATACACTTCATATCTGCACATACACACATATTGTACTGGCTGATGATTGACCAATTCAGCTTTATATCCCCTATTTAATTTAAAGATATGTGGACCATTGTACAAAATGAGAACTTTTTAAATTTCTATTTTATTCATATTTCCTCACATGGTGACAGAATACAAACCAGCCCTGTATAGGTGGATGTTTTTATACAGAAAATTAACCAGCATAATTGTTCAAATTACTAATTTATTAAAGATCATCTCAAAAAGGTCATTCTGTATGATTAATTAATGGTTTGCAAAAGAAATGGGATATGCCAGAGTCAGATGTACATTTGGTGCTCAAATACAAATCCTTAGGAAAAAAAGCATTAAGGATTTCATTTATATCATTGTTATTATCCTCATGATCACCATTGTAACCACTTTTTAACATAAAATTGGAATAGACTATTAAAAAAAAATAATATCTACAGATATGTTGTTTATGACTATGTTTATATTAGAGATAAGCTTAGCGATTCTACGTTAATCAAATTTTCAATTCATTTTCCCAAAAATTTAAATATAGGAATCTTTTTAGAAATTTTTTTTTGCCACTGATAATGCAACAGCTATCACTTAAAAGCTGGCTGCATCTGTAAGTATCAGAGATATGGTTCTTGGCTTATTGTCACCTACTAGCCAAAATGTTCTGACATTGGTGCAAAGTTTCAAAAATGCTATGAATTCCCTAGTGTCATAGGTGTTCCTGTAGCTGCCAACAACAGAACCTGCAGTGGTATTCTTTTTTGTCTTCTACTTATTGCTACTCTACTTCATTTTCATCATCTTTTCTACCCTGGCTCAGAACATATCTCTCTTAGACTGATTGATGTTCCATTCATATTGCAAATTTTGACACGTTGTTGTGAGGCATTTGGTTAGAGTCATCCATCTTCCCTTATCTGTTCCTAAAAGATGACCTAGTCATTAATCTTGTTGGTTTGATTCATTTAAAAATAGCAAAAACAATATTATCTTAATGATTGCTGTATTATCCAATACCTCTCATACCTGCATTAATATGTCCTCATTATTCCTGAAAGACTGCAAACAGAAGACTTGGATTTAAAGCGTTATAGGTGCAAAGTACTAGCTGCTACTCCTTTCAAAAATTTCAGAGATGCAGCATTATATAGGGGGTCCCATTGTCATTGTACCTGTAGTGAGACTCTTATTCTCCCTAGAAAAATTGCACCTATTGGAAATCCTATATATTATGATATGAGACAGATCTGTAATACGGTCATATGCATGACACCTTATACATAACTCCATTGAATTTAACAATTATCTGTGTGAAAGCAAGGAAATGGCAGAGATTACTGGTGGAATTTATACCAGTGTTCTTGTGAAATGATTATTGTTTGTTGTGCCACGTTATGTCCCCTGAAACCCTCTTACTTTTTTTTTAAAAAAAGTGGTGAGTGCTGTATAAAAATGAAACATTTGCACAAAAAATAGAGATTCTCTCTTTGGAGTTTTTAGAATCTCTGGGCGAAATTTATCAAAGCTGGTGTAAAAGAAAACCGTCTTAGTTTGTCCATAGCAATCAATCAGATTCTTCCTTCAAAGGAGCTTTAAACAATGAAAGGTTGAATCGGTTTGGTTATTACAAAAGATGAGCACATGATTAAAAAATTTGATTCAGTTGCTTTGCTGAATTTTATAAATAAATTGCTTGACGAGTCACAAAGCGCATTTCTTTGTAATTAGTGGGTTCAATGACACCCATTGCACCCCTCAGATGCAACTTTCATACATGATCATGGCATGGGAGGAACAGGGAGGAGGAGACGCCCGGGTTTCTCAATGGGCGTCTCCCTCTCCCTGGCTGTACCGCGATCCAATCACATCGGAGAGCGTCACAGCCAAGGAGTTTTTTTCTCCATGGCTGTGACGCTCTCCGATGTGATTGGATCGCGGCACAGCCAGGGAGAAGGAGACGCCCATTGAGAAACCCGGGTGTCTCCTCCTCCCTGTTCCGATGCTCAGTATTAGCATACTGAGCGGGAGAAATACAGGGGGGCACAGCGGGGCACAGGAGTGCTATTTTGAAAAACGGTCAAGGGCGGCAGCATCAGTGGGGGGTACCCTCCCAGTAAAGGTATTTAGCTACTGTAAAATAAAAGCATGAAAGGTCCTCTTTAAAGTAAATCTACCACAGTATATCAGCTATATCCATTGTTTCTTTTAGATAAAGTCCATGCAATGCATCTTTTTGCAGTTAGATTAAAATATGGAAGTTCTAGAATGTTTATGGGCTTTGAAAAACTATATAATTTAAAGGATCTTTAATTCAGAAGTTGAATAATGATCATCCTTACAGTACTTCATGCACTAGATTAATAAAAATGATATATCTTTGAGTTTCTTCTGATTCCATGGCTTCATTTGGGCAAGGAAATTGCAATACATGTCCCTTGGCTATTACAAAACATTCTAAAATTGTGACTTAATTGTGAGGCAACATGAAGGCTAAATTAACTCTGTGGGAAGCTATAAATGTGCACAGTGCTTTTTAGAAGTTTAACCAGCAGAACAGCCCAAATGATTATTTTACCACAAGGAGTGAAACATAATCCTTCTAATTTCATACTAGTAATCTAGTTAAATCTATTTGTGCAGGGAATGATATTTTTATTACCTATTGAGATTTTATAAGAAAAAAAGATGAATCAAACCTCTTTTGAGAAAGTGAAGCAATTACAGATCCTCTAGTAAGGACAGTCTGCAGCACAATCAGTTATCCACAACGTATAATGAATATTGTGCTTTCGTTCAGAAAAATAATAGACTATGACAGTTTTGTCCACAAATGCAGATCTTTTTAAAAATAAATTAATTCCCTTTGTATTTTAAGCAAAAACTTTTTTTAAATGTATTTTCATCTTCATCTTCAAAATAACAAAAATTAACAAGAAAACTTTGGACACCCTGCATGGTTGGTGCCTAGTAGCACCCCCTTTGGAAAGAATCAAAGCTTGTAAACGCTTTTTGTAGCCTGCCAAGAGTCTTTCAATTCTTGTTTGAGGGATTTTCATAAATTCTTTATTACAAAAGTATGTTTTCAGAGATGGACCCCCTGATGATCTGATATTGATGATTTTTCATACATGAGTATGTACCGTAGTATGATGGTCCTTCATATAGAATCCATTAAATATTATTCATGGGTTCATCTTTATTTAAGCTAACAACCACAGAATATATACAAAAAAGAATGGTCTTAGAGTTGAGGTAAGGCTATAAACCTGTGCTATTGATTGTCTCACCTCGTGCGTTTATCGTTTTTATTCCTTATCATGTTGGAAGCTTCCATTAAACTTGTATCCAAACAAAAATCCAATACATGGCCTAGGATTATGCATGAAACAGCAGTAAAGGCTATTGGATATACCATACTTTTGTAAAACGACTCACTGGCTTGATTATTTAATGTTTCTTTACTACCGATCTGGGTTATGGTTGAATCTTTGCTGAAGGCTTATAACTGGATTGAACAGCTGGTGTGCCCTGCTATCCTGAGGTCAGAGCAGCAAGTATAATATGGAACATTTACATGCTCTTCATAATACATAAAGAACTGAAGGAATAAATGAACTTTCTAAGTTTTCCTAAGTTTTTTATTACTGAAAAGAAATTGGTGATGCTGCTATTTTCAGTAGGGTACAGATAAAGGGCTCATCTCGCTTCTCGTAACTGATAATGCAGCCAGAATTGAAAAATAAAATTGAAAACCATTAAATGTGCAAAGGCTGGCATATTGCTGGTAATAACTATGCAATTCACAGGCTATTTTGCAATATGCAGTCAAGTAAAGGTTGTTCTGATAATGACAGACAGGCATCTTCATATCATTGAACCATGTTCTGTCAGGTGGGATTTCTGGTAGCTTTTATATTTGCAATTAAAGACTAATACAGATGTGGTCTTCCTTAACTTTTCTCAAGGATCAACATATCCTGAGTATTGCATTTTTTGCATGATGATATGATACAGTGTCATGAGATTTCTATCCTATGTGTTTCTATGGCTACCTATTGGCCATCCAGTGGTTGTCTTGTGAGTTGTGGCCCGTTAAGAGTTTTGCTAGCATGTCATAATATTGTATTGAAATTATTTTATGAGAAATTGGAGTCTTTAATCAAATTTAAAACTAAGGTAAGGGTGGACATGCAGTGACCCATTGGATCCCTGGTAAAATTAAATTGTTTGCAAAGCATTAAATGTTATGATTTAATACTAAAAGTAAATCTCTCTATGAGGGGTTTTTACATCAATATTGTGGGTTCAAAACACTGCAAATTATGGTATACAGCACACTTGCACATAATATATATGACTTTTCGAGATTCTTGACTTTTTTCTAAGAGGTTAACCCTGGCTAAACTCTCAAGATTAGAGATGAGCGAGCATACTCGTCCGAGCTTGGTGCTCGTTCGAGTATTAGGGTACTCGTAAGTGCTCGCTGCTCGGACGAGTATCTCGCCATGCTCGAGGAAATGGCAACTTCCGCATCGTGTATTTTTGGCGCCTAAAAACTCAGCCAATCACAAGCCAGGAGACTCTGCGGTACACCTAGCATCACGTGGGGCCCTTACATGTCGATAGCAGGGGTTGGCTGGCCTGATCAGGTGACCCTGGAATATACTAGTGACTGGCCGCGGTGCTCGGCTCAGATGCTGTCTGGATGTCGTTAGGGATAGAGCTGCTGCGTTTCAGGGAGAGTGTTAGGGCCTGCATTTAGTTCTTTGTTAGGCAGGAATCACCCACAAAGAACCCAACAGCCCTTCTAAGGGCTACAAGACATTTTTTTTGTCTCCTGGCTTGGCTGGTTGTCTGGCACTAGTAGTGCAGCTATCGCCATATATAACCCCCTTTTTTTTTAATGTTATATCTCAGTGATACAAATCCATTTCACACAGCAGTGTGGAACCATTCTGTGTGTCAAAGTTCAGCTGTCCACTCACTCCAATCCATATTTTCTGTCCAGGTGCCACTTTCTGTACGTCACTTAATGCAACCAAGTCTTTTGCTGCCTGTCACGTACATAGCTTGATCCCAAAAATCTCTGTGCGACATTTCTCTGGTTCGCAGTCTAAATAGCCACCGTCAGTAGGGTGTCAGTTAGCTCTACAATAGTTTCTGCACGTCACGTTCCCAAAAAAACAAAACTCCCCAAAAAAATTAAAAAAAATAGTTTTTTAGTTGTTTTAGCTCAGTGATACATATCCATTTCACACATCTGCGTGGAACCATTCTGTGTGTCACAGTTCGGCTGTCCACTCACTCCAATCCGTATTTTCTGTCCAGGTGACACTTTCTGTACGTCACTTAATACAACCAAGTCTTTTGCTGCCTGTCACGTATATAGCTTGATTCCAAAAATCTCTGTGCGACATTTGTCTGGGTCGCAGTCAAAATAGCCACCATCAGTAGGGTGTCAGTTAGCTCTACGATAGTTTCTGCACGTCACGTTCCCAAAAAAACAAAACACCAAAAAACATTTTTTTTTTTAAAATAGTTTTTTTGTTGTTTTAGCTCAGTGATACAAATCCATTTCACACAGCTGCGTGGAACCATTCTGTGTGTCACAGTTCAGTACACTCACTTCAATCCGTATTTTCTGTGCAGGTGACACTTTCTGTACGTCACTTAATTAAACCAGACTGAACAAGTTTGTGGGTTTCAGTACAGCAGGCCCATTTATTTTTTATTTTTTATATAATACACTTATATACTGAAAATGTTAAACCCCAGGGCTACGGGTCGAGGACGAGGGCGTGGGCGTGGGCATTCAATTACTGCAGGGGGCAGAGGCCGTGGTCCTGGGCAGGGTAAGACAGTACCTGCTGATGAGGGAGCAGGGGAACGCCCCAGAGCTACACTCCCTAGCTTCATGTCTCAACTTACAGGGACACGTGGTAGAGGACTGTTGAAACCACAACAGTGCGAACAGCTGATGTCGTGGATTGCGGACAATGCTTCAAGTAATTTGTCCACCAGTCAGTCTTCCACGCAGTCCACCCACGTTACCCAAGGGAGCACTCCTCTGGCTCCTCCAGCTCAACCTCCTTCCCCCCAGTCTGCCCCCTCCCAGGAAAATTTGGAATGCAATCCGGCATACTCTCAGAAACTGTTTTCTGGACCCTTTCCAGAGTCACAAACCACTTCTCAGGTTGCTGCTGACCTCGTTCCCGATGCCCAAGTTTTCCAACTGTCGCAGTCTGTGGGTGATGATGATGATGACAATGTTGAGTTAGTGGAAGAAGTTTGTAAAGAGGTGTCGGACGATGAGGATGAGGAGACACGGTTGTCAGACAGTGGTGAAGTTGTTGTAAGGGGAGGAATTCCGAGGGGGGAGCAGACTGAGGAATCGGAGGATGACAAGGTGACTGACCCAAGCTGGGTTGATATGCCGAGTGAAGACAGTGCTTCTGAGGCGGAGGCGAGTGCTGCACCAGAACAGGTTGTAAGAGGCAGTGGTGTGGCCAGAGGGAGAAGCAGGGCCAGAGCTGGTGCATCAGCAGCAACTGTTTCACGTAGTGAAGCTCCCGTGGCGAGGCCTAGATGTTCGCAAGTCTGGAGGTTCTTTAAAGAAAGTGAGGATGACCGACGGACTGTGGTGTGCAACCTGTGCCACACCAGGATCAGCAGGGGTTCCACCACTACTAGCCTAACCACCACCAGCATGCGCAGGCATATGAGTGCTAAACACCCCACTCAATGGAACCAAGGCCATTCACCACCTCCTGCAGGTCACACCACTGCTCCTTCCCCTGTGTCACTCGCTGCCTCTGCTAGTCAACCCCCTGCCCAGGACCCCGGAACGAGCGCCTCCCGCCGGAAAACCACACCTTCGCCTCCACGATCCTCCACAGTGTCCACCAATGTGTCCCAGCGCAGCGTTCAGCTGTCTTTACAGCAGACGCTGGAGCGCAAGAGGAAATACAGTTCCACCCACCCACATGCCCAAGCCCTCAACGTCCACATCTCTAAATTGCTGAGCCTGGAGATGCTGCCCTATAGGCTGGTAGAGACCGAGGCCTTTAACAATCTCATGGCGGTGGCTCCCCCTCGGTATTCGGTCCCCAGCCGCCACTATTTTTCCCGATGTGCCGTCCCAGCCCTACACCAGCACGTGTCAGAGAACATCCTCCGTGCCCTGACCAACGCTGTTTCTGAGAAGATCCACCTAACCATGGACACATGGACAAGTGTTGCCGGGCAGGGACACTACATCTCACTGACGGCACATTGGGTTAACTTGGTGGAAGCTGGGACCGAGACTGACCCTGGGGCCGCTCATGTACTGCCCATACCGTGGATTGCGGGGCCTACCTCGGTCACGGTCTCTCAGACGTTCTATGCCTCCTCCTCCTCCACCTCCTCCTCCGAATTACCATCCGTGGGCACAGCGCCTTCAGTCGGTAGCTCTAGGCGCAGCAGCGCCGTGGGTAAGCGCCAGCAGGCGGTGCTCAAACTGCTTAGCTTAGGTGACAAAAGGCACACCGCCCAAGAGCTGTTACAGGGCATCACGGCGCAGACCGATCTGTGGCTGGCACCGCTGAACCTCAAGCCAGGCATGGTTGTGTGTGACAACGGGCGTAACCTGGTGGCGGCTCTGCAACTCGGCAGACTGACACATGTGCCATGTCTGGCCCACGTGTTCAATCTCATAGTTCAGCGGTTCCTCAAGACATACCCCAATCTGTCTGATTTGCTCACCAAGGTGCGCCGCATCTGTGCGCATTTCCGCAAGTCGACCACAGATGCTGCCACTCTCAGGGCAGCGCAGCGCCGCCTACAACTGCCCGCTCACCGACTGTTGTGCGACGTTCCCACGAGATGGAATTCGACATTAAACATGTTATCCAGAGTTTACCAGCAGCGCAGAGCGATTGTAGACTGCCAGATGTCAACCTCCACCAGAACTGGTAGTCAGGTCAGTCAGATTCCTCAAGTCTACAATGAGGGGTGGACGTGGATGTCTGATATCTGCCAGGTGTTGAGCAACTTTGAGGAGTCAACACAGATGGTCAGCGGCGATGCCGCCATTATCAGCCTCACCATCCCGCTGCTTTGCCTGTTGAAAAACTCACTGCTCAGCATCAAGTCGGATGCTTTGCGCTTGTCACAAGAGACGGTGGAGGAAGATACGTCGCTTGATAGCCAGAGCACCCTCCGGTCTGTTTCTCAGCGCGTATCGGAGGAGGGGGATGAGGATGAGGAGGAAGAGGAGGAGAATGTCGGCGAGACAGTAGAGGGTACCAGTGCTCAGTCCTTAACTCTTGAGCGTGTATGGGCTGAAGAGGAGGACTTGGAGGAGGAGGAGGAGGAAATGGAGAGTCAGGCCAGTGAGGAGAGGGAATTCTTGCGTGTTGTGACTTTGGCGCACATGGCAGACTTCATGTTAGGCTGCCAATCCCGTCACCCTTGCGTTAGAAGCATTTTTTCAAACACCGATTACTGGGTGTTCACTCTCCTGGACCCATGGTACAAGCAGAACCTTTCCACTCTCATCCCTGCAGAGGAAAGAAGTATGAGAGTGAATAGATATCAAAAGGCCCTGGTGCACAAGCTGAAACAATCCTTCCCATCTGACGCCGCTAGCGGCAGAGGGCATGGTTCTGTGGGCCAAGTAGCGGGGGAGAGGAGCCGAGCAGGCAGCTTGTCCAGCACTGGCAGGGGAACGCTCTCCAAGGCCTTTGCCAGTTTTATGTCACCCCAGCAAGACACTGTCCTGTCCCCAGTCTAGGCAGAGTAGGGGGGAGCTGTACAGAAATATGGTGAGGGAGTACCTAGCTGACCATACCAACGTCCGTAGCGATCACTCTGCTCCATACAACTACTGGGTTTCAAAGCTGGACACGTGGCCTGAACTGGCGCTGTACGCCTTGGAGGTGCTGGCCTACCCTGCCGCTAGCGTGTTGTCAGAGCGGGTATTCAGTGCAGCTGGTGGCATCATCACCGATAAGCGTACACGCCTGTCAACTGACAGCGCTGTCAGGCTGACGCTTATTAAAATGAACAAAGCCTGGATTTCACCGGAATTCAAATCTCCTTCGGGGGAAAGCAGCTAAAGATTAACATTACTTATGTATCCAATTCCTCTTCTCTACTCCTCCTACTCCTCCTCCTCCTCCATATCGTCTTTGCCTAACGCTGACCAAAAAAACACCATTTTTCAGAGGTCCAACTGGCACTCTTTTACCACAATTTTTCAGGAGGTCCCCCCTACAGGCCCTCTCTTCAAACAATTTTTCCGGAGGTCCACCTACAGGCCCTCTCTTCAAACAATTTTTCCGGAGGTCCACCTACAGGCCCTCTGTCCAAACAATTTTTCCGGAGGTCCACCTACATGCCCTCTCTCCAAATAATTTTTCCGGAGGTCCACCTACAGGCCCTCTCTCCAGTTCCAGTTTTTTTTTGCGCAAACTGCGTAAATTTTTTTTGTGATAGGTGTGAAAAATAATATTACCTGCGTATCTATATTGCCCAACATTGGATACGGTAGCAACAAGAAGACTAAACACATGCTGCCCACAGGGTTCAGCAAATTCCTGGTCCACAATGTCAAGGAGCTCGAGGTTCTGTTGATGAGCAACAAGTCCTTCTGTGCAGAAATCGCCCACAACGTCTCCTCAAAGAACCGAAAGACCATTGTGGAGAGAGCGGCACAGCTCGCCATCAAAGTGACGAACCCCAACGCCAGACTGCGCAGCGAAGGGAACGAATAAATATCTCTGTCGTTATTTGTGCTAAATAAAAGTTAAATAAACACAAAAAAAAAAATTTGATCTGTTCCTGTGCCTGATCCACCCATGTTGAATCTGTCCCATCATGAGAACGTCCCCCCAAGGAGTCTCCACTGTAACTTGCTTCCCATACAACTACCTCACCCCCCGACACCAATCAGGGGTTCACCGCCAGGTTGTCAGGCAGCATTTTTAAGTGGGTCACCATTACCGTGTCCCTGAAAATTGCCTTGGGGTCATCGCCAGACTATTTTTATGAAAGGCCATGGGGTTCTATACACACAGTGCTGACGGAAGCCCATCAGCCTTTCGAAACACAATTGAATCTGTCCCATCATGAGAAAGTCCCCCCAAGGAGTCCCCAATGTAACTTGCTTCCCATACAACTACCTCACCCCCCGACACCAATCAGGGGTTCCCCGCCAGGTTGTCAGGCAGCATTTTTAAGTGGGTCACCATTACCGTGTCCCTCAAAATTGCCTTGGGGTCATCCCCAGACTATTGGCCAGATTTAGAAAAAATGGTGCAATTAGGGAGCCTCAGAGGCATCCATGCATGCTGCCCCTGCTGTCTCCTGTCAATTTCCGTGGTGTTTCCATCATTTTCTGAGGTTTCCAGGTTTTCACCCAGCCTTCCCTAGGCAGAGCCCCGGTCCCCTGCAAAAAATGCTCGAGTCTCCCATTGACTTCAATGGGGTTCGTTATTCGAAACGAGCACCCGAGCATCGGGAAAAGTTCGACTTGAATAACGAGCACCCGAGCATTTTAGTGCTCGCTCATCTCTTCTCAAGATCCTTTGTGTGGATTTGATAAACTTCCAAAAGGTCAACCATTACTGCAGCTAGAGATGAGCGAATTTTTCAAAAATTCGATTCGGCTGGTTCGCCGAATTTTCCGAAAAGATTCACTTCGGTCCGAATTAATTTGTGGCGAATTGGTTAAAAATGCCTACTTCCGGGCTGCAGAGAGCCTGGAAAGTGGTGTTGAACACTGTGCCTTGCAGTAAAACGCATAGGGAGTCTACTGTGGTAGTGAAAGAATACTGTGAGCCAGTGTGACACGCACATAACAGGCGTCGCTCCTAGAATCGCTGCACACTTTTATGTATTTGGGCAGTTAATGGGCCAAAACTCACCAAATAACTCAAGTCTGAACTCAGCCTTACAAGTCAATGTTAGCGCCAGCTATAAAGAATCGTGCTGAGGCCCAAGATCCTACTAGAGTGCCAAAAGCGCACGCCTTTTACACCAATTCACTGATTCCACATACATTTCGACAGAACCTGTTCTATTACACGCTTATACAAGCAGAGCCCCCCCAGACAGTGTGGAGATGGCAGTGGCAGCAGCATCAGCAGACTATAGAGTGGCACGACAACAGTGTGGCCAGGTGGCAGCAGCATGAGTAGGCCACAGAGTGGCAGAATGACAGACCCTGGAAGTGGCAGCATCAGTGAAAGTAGTAGTACAATTTGGAGGCCACAGAGTGGCACAATTACATAATTTTGACATAGCGGCAGCTAGAAGACGGCACGCGGAGTCTGCGGCGGCAGCAGCATCAGGCCGGAGAGTGGCATGGTGACATACCCTGAAGAGCAGACCGTAAAAAAGAATTCTCGGGCCTTTTGGTTAAGATCAACTGTAGTATATGTTCTTATCTGTATCGGGGCTGGTTATGCCAGCGGATGGGAACATAAGACAGAGGAGGTGCAGTGAAGGCTCTAGCTTTGCCTCAACTGTGGTAAAATGTCAGTATTGACGAAGTACGCCAAGAAAGCTCGGAGTTCCATCTTGAGATTGAGTTGAGCTACCACCTGTGGGAGCCCCTGCCTCTCGCCTCCCCCATGGTCATTGCTGAGTGTACAGGGGGCCTGAATCATTTACTTTTAAAAATTTGAGTGTTCAAAACAAACAGGATTTCCTGTATACTTGAGTTATGAATAATGGAATAGGACTACAGAACATACTAAAAATTTATGAGTAACATGCTGCTGCCTAGCAGAAGGTCCAAAAAATTCTAATCAATTTACTAGGCCAACGAGTGGCACCGTAACAGCAACTGCAAGAGGCAGTAGCAGTCGGACAAATTTACTAGCCCAACGAGTGGCACCGTAACAGTAGCTGCAAGAGGCAGCCGCAGTCGGACAAATTTACTAGGCCAAAGAGTGGCACCGTAACAGCAGCTGCAAAATGCAGCAGCAGTCAGACAAATTTACTAGGCCAACGGGTGGCACCGTAACAGCAGCTACAAGAGGCAGCAGCAGTTGAATACATTTCAAGGCCACAGAGTGGCACAGTAACAGCATCTGCAAGAGGCAGCAGTCGAATACATGTCAAGGCCACAGAGTGGCATAGTAACAGCATCTGCAAGAGGCAGCAGTCAAATACATTTCAAGACCACAGAATACACAGTAACAGCATCTGCAAGAGGCAGCAGTCGAATACATTTCAAGGCCACAGAGTTGGAGAGGCAGCAGGAGTCGTACTAATTTTAATGAGACAGACTGGCACAGTGACATACCCTGGGAGAGGCAGCAGCAGTCATAAAAATTTAAATGCAACATACCGTAGAGTGGCACATTTACATGATGTGGAGGTAGCGTCAGCTAGGAGACAGCGTGTGGAGGCAGCAGCAGCATGAGTAGGCCACAGAGTGGCACATTTACATAATTTGGACGTAGCGGCAGCTAGGACACAGCGTGTGGAGGCGGCGACAGCAGCATGAGAAGGCCACAGAGTGGCACAATGACATAATTTGGAGGTAGTGGCAGCTAGGACACAGCATGCGGAGGCGGCGGCAGCAGAATGAGTAGGCCACAAAGTGGCACAATGACATTATTTGGAGATAGCGGAAACTAGGACACAGCGTGTGGAGGCTGCAGCAGCATGAGTAGGCCACAGAGTGTACAATCACATAATTTGGAGGTAGTGGCAGCTAGCACACAGCGTGCGGAGGCAGCAGCAGCAGCATACCGTAGAGTGGCACAATAACATAATTTGGAGGTAGCAGAAGCTAGGACACAGCGTGTGGAAGCGGCAGCAGCATACAATAGAGTGGCACAATTACATAATTTGGAGGTAGCGGCAGCTAGGACACAGCATGTGGAGGCGGCGGCAGCAGCATGAGTAGGCCACAGAGTGGCACAATCACATAATTTGGAGGTAGTGGTGGCTAGGACACAGCACGTGGAGGCGGCGGCAGCAGCATGAGTAGGTCACAGAGTGGCACAATCTCATAATTTGGAGGTAGCAGCAGCTAGGACACAGCGTGTGGAGGCGGCAGCAGCAGCAGCATACCAAAGAGTGGCACAATTACATAATTTGGAGGTAGCGGCAGCTAGGACACAGCATGTGGATGCAGCAGCAGCATGAGTAGGCCACAGAGTGGCACAATCACATAATTTGGAGGGCAGCTAGGACACAGCGTGTGGAGGCGGCAGCAGCATGAGTAGGCCACAGAGTGGCACAATGACATAATTGGAGGTAGCGGCAGCTAGGACACAGCATGTGCAGGCGACAGCAGCATGAGTAGGCCACAGAGTGGCACAATCACATAATTTGGAGGTAGCGGCAGCTAGGACACAGCGTGTGAAGGTGGCAGCAGCAGCATACCGTGGAGTGGCACAACTACATAATTGAAGGTAGCAGAAGCTAGGACACAGCGTGTGGAGGCGGCAGCAGGCGGCATGCTATAGAGTGGCACAATTACATAATTTGGAGGTAGCGGCAGCTAGGACACAGCGTGTGGAGACGGCAGCAGCATCAGGCCACAGAGTGGCATGGTGACATGGCCTGGAGGTGACAGCAGTAGCAGCATGAGGAGACCTGATTGTTGAGGTGGCAGCAGCATCAGAAGGCTACATATTGGGTCAGTAACAGAGTGGAGAGGTGGGTGGCAATACCAGTCACTAGTAAAGATGTTGGGTTCTTTGAAGGAGCAGCTGGCAGATGTGTGGCATCAGGCGGGTGGCAGCATCATAAGAGTGGCTGAGGCAGGTAGCCTGAAGAATACAGTCTCATTTGTCAAGGTTTGGGTGACACATCATGGCTGATCTAATCTGATGCATCAGGCGTTGGTGGGTGGAAATCCTGGCTGATCCACGCCTTATTCATCTTGACAAAGGTGAGTCTTTCCACATTTTGGAAGGACAGGCGAGTTCTCCTTGGGGTAACTATGGCCCCCGCCGCACTGAACACCCTCTCTGATGCCACACTACTAGCCGGGCAGAATAGCTTCTCCAGTGCAAACTCGGCCAGTTGCGGTCACAAATTAAGTTTGGCTGCCCAGTAGTCCAGTGGATCTTTAATGTTGTAGTGGCAGGGTGTTGTCCAAGTAGACTCGGAGGGACTACCTGCCTCTAACCACTGTATACTGCCATGGTGTCTCTGGGTCATCTGCCTCATCTTCCTCATCTCCCTCTACCTCCTCTGGCTGCTCCTGCTCCTCCTCTTCTGTCACCTGGGTAGAAAAACCACTAAATGCTTGTGCTCCAATGTCCTCCTCCTCCTCCAGTTCAGCCCCCACCAGACTCATGTGGCCATGAGATGCAATCTCCACGTCTCCAGTCCCCTGACCAGAAAGATTTTGCAGCATCTGTTCCAGGACATGAAGCAGTGGAATGATGTTGTTCATACCGTAGTCCTGGCGACTGACAAATAACGTGGCCTCTTCAAAGGGCCTGAGCATGCGGCAGGTGTCACGCATGAGCTGCCAGTGGCTGACATCAAAATTACACAGGGGAGTACTCCTGTCTGCTTGGATCATTAAGAAATCGCTTATGGCCTTTCTCTGTTCGTACAGTCGGTCCAACATATGGAGGGTAGAATTCCAACGGGTGGAAACGTCACATATCAGCCTATGTTTGGGGACTCCATTCTGCCGCTGCAGCTCAAGGAGGGTGTGCTTGGCGGTGTAGGAATGGCTGAAGTGCATGCAAAGTTTCCTGGCCATTTTTAGAATGTTTTGCAGTTGGGTATAAGACTTGAGGAACCGTTTGACAACCAGATTAAATAATTGTGCCATGCAGGGCACATGGCACAGCCCTACTTGGTGCAGCGCGTACACCATGTTCTTTCTGTTATCTGTCACCATGGTTCCGATTTTTAGTTGTCGCGGAGAAAGCCAGCAATCGATTTCTTCTTTCAAGACGCGGAGCAGTTCCTCCCCTGTATGACTTTGTTCGCCCAGGCAAACTTGGTGTAGAACTGCGTGAAACCGCCGTACCCTGCACATGTGGTACGCTGGAGGAGCACTATGACTTGGTCCTGCAGTGGAGGCTGAGGTGGTGGAGAAGGAGCTGGACATTAGCGCAGGATCAGCAGTTTGACAACGACGAGGAGAAAGAGGCGTCACCTGTTCAAGTTGCTCGTGTGGCTGGGCAGGAAGCACATTGACCCAGTGGGCTGTAAAGGACATGTACTGGCCTTAACCGTAGTTACAACTCCACACGTCGGCGCTGCCGTGCATTTTAGCAGACAGGCTCCAGGACTGGGCCACTTTCTCTTCTACATATTTGTGCAGGGCTGGGACTGACTTTTTGGCAAAGAAATGATGGCTTGGCACTCTCCACCTCGGCTCGGCACAAGCCATCACTTCTCTGCTTAACTATTTCTTTAACAAATACCGTCACCCACAGAGTGGGTTAACAATGGGTTGCTGCAAAGCACTACACACTATATGACGATTTTCTTTTTCTATGGCGACTGACGCTGCAAATAGTTATTTAAAATGAACAACCCCACACAAACCGGCTTTTTTTTTTGGCAATTCAACTACACTGAAGAAGTTAGCACTATATGGCGTTTGTCTGTTTGTATGGCGAATAAATGCCGCAAATAGTTATTAAAATGAACAACCCCACAAACACGGATTCACTGTTTTTTTGGCAATTCAACTTCACTGAAGAAGTTAGCATTATACGGCGCTTGTCTGTTTGTATGGCGAATAACGCCACAATAGTTATTTAAAATGAGCAACCCACAAACAGGATCCACTGTTTTTT
>ONZH01009404.1:0-40896 GCA_900303285.1 Rhinella marina
CTTTCCACTGTTGGAGAAGCAAAGTCCGGGTCAATCCACTTGCTGTTCATTTTGATTAGCGTTAGCCTGTCGGCACTGTCGGTTGACAGGCGGCTGCGCTTATCGGTTATAATGCCCCCGGCTGCGCTGAACACCCTTTCTGATAGCACGCTGGCGGCAGGGCAGGCAAGCACCTCCAAGGCGTACAGGGACAGTTCCAGCCACGTGTCCAACTTGGAGACCCAGTAAGTGTAGGACGCCGAGGGATCGGGGAGGACAGGGGTACGGTCTGCCAGGTACTCCCGCAACATCCGCCGATACTTGTCCCTCCTGCTGATAGCGGGCCCCGCAGTGATGGAAGTTGCACGAGGGGGTGCCATGAACGTGTCCCACACCTTGGAGTGTGTTCCCCTGGTGGCTGTGGGCCTGATCGATGTTGAGGGACTCTGGGAGACCCTCTCCTCTCTGCCGCCAGCGATGGTGGGTGGGAAAATCTCCATCATGTTCTGCACGAGTTCCCTCTGGTATTCCAGAAATCGATTCGTCCTCTCCTCTACCGGAATAAAAGAGGAGACGTTATCTTTATACCGGGGGTCCAGGAGTGCGAAGACCCAGTACAGTTTGTTTTCCACTATCCAGACAACACGTGTGTCCCGGGAAAAGCAGCCCAGCATGAAGTCAGCCATGTGTGCCAGACTCTGAATAGGCATGACGTCACTGCCCCCACCAGAAGGATCACTTGCCATTTCCTCCTCTTCCTCTTCCGCCTCCTCTCCGCCCCATCCGCGCTGAACCAATGGGACGCACACAGCCTGACTGCTACCCTCGCCGCCAGCATCCTCCTCCTCTTCCACAGCCACCTCCACGTCGTCCTCCTCCTCATCCTCCTCCTCCTGCAACTGCCACCGTGAAGCAGACAAAAGTGTGGTCTGACTGTGTAGCTCCGTTGCGTCTCCTCCTACCCCCGTCTCCTCTGCGTGCAATGCGATCTCCCTTATTGCGATGAGCGATTCTTTAAGGACGCATAGGAGCGGGATGGTTACGCTCACTATAGCGTCCTCGCTGCTGACCTTCTTGGTGGACTCCTCAAAGATATGCAGTACATCGCATATGTCTGCCATCCATGGCCACTCGTGGTTGGCAAACTGAGGGAGCTGAGTTGGAGGCACGCGTGGATTCATAATCTGGTACTCCATCAATGCTCTCTGCTGCTCACACACCCTGGCCAACATGGAATAGGTGGAATTCCAGCACAGGTCGCACAACAGCCGATGTTCAGGCAAATGGAGGCGTTGCTGGAGTTTTTTTAAGCTAGCAGCAGCTACAGTTGACTTCCGAAAGTGAGCGCACAAGCGCGGCACTTTCACCAGTAGCTCTGCCAGGTTGGGGTAAGTCTTTAGAAATTTTTGGACTACCAGATTAAAAACGTGGGCCAGGCATGGTACGTGATTGAGTTCGGCAAGCTCCAGAGCCGCCACCAGGTTACGGCCGTTATCGCACACGACCATGCCTGGTCCTAGCTGCAGCGGCGACAGCCACATCTCCGTCTGCTGCAATATGGCGTCCCTCACCTCTGGGGCGCTGTGCTTCCTGTCGCCCAAGCTGATGAGCTTAAGCACCGCCTGCTGACGTCTCCCCGCGCCAGTGCTGCAACGCTTCCAGCTAGAGGCTGAGGGCGATGTTAAGGCAGAGGAGGAGGAGGAGGAGGAGGAGGAGGAGGGGGGTTTATCAGAACCCATGCTGGCAATCTTGGGCGGGGGTGGTAGGTAGGCCGTCTCTGTTTGCGACCCCGTCCCCGCTTCCACAACATTCACCCAGTGTGCCGTCAAAGAGATGTAGCGTCCCTGGCCGCAAGCGCTTGTCCACGAGTCGGTGGTCAAGTGGACCTTTGCGCTGACTGCGTACCTCAGGGCCCGCCTGATGTTACGCGACACGTGCTGGTGCAGGGCAGGGACGGCACTCCGGGAAAAGTAGTGGTGGCTGGGGACGGAATAGCGAGGTGCGGCAGCCGCCATCAGGTCGCGGAAGGCCTGCGTCTCCACAAGCCTAAACGGCAACATCTCCAGGGCCAGAAGTTTGGAGATGTGGCAGTTTAAGGCTTGGGCTTGGGGGTGACTCGAGGCGTACTTCCGCCTGCGGTCGAACGCCTGCGAGATGGACAGTTGATGGGACGAGGAGTGTGAAGGTGCAGACGAAGATGCGGGGGAAGGGGAGGCTGAAGGAGAAGGCCCCAAAGTAGCCGAGGCAGAGGCAGATGTGGAGGTGTCCTGGCTGGAGGTCTGGACCGCAGTGGTAGCACACAATAAAGGGGAAGAGGCAGTGGCAGGAAGACCTTGCGCAGGTTGTATTGCGTTTGCTCTCTCCCACTCAGCCCAGTGCTTGACTTCCAAGTGACGCCGCATGCCTGAGGTTGTCATATTGCTCTTCTCAGAGCCCCTACTCAGTTTTGAGTGGCAGAGTGTGCAAACTGCGCTCAGTTTGTCATCCGCACAAACATTAAAAAATCTCCACACCACAGAAGTACGAGGCCTCGATGGGGGAGCTTCGCGCGACTGCCCGCTGCCGGGAACAGCTTCGGCCCTGCTGGCTGTGGCCTCACTTCTCTGTCTGGACTGTCCTCTGCCTGTGGACATCCCTCTGCCTGTGGACATCCCTCTGCCTGTGGACATCCCTCTGCCTGTGGACATCCCTCTGCCTCTTGCTGCCTTTTTCGGTGCTGCGCAGACCACCACCTCTCCACTGCTTTCCCCGCTGGACATCACCCCTGGCCAAGTGGGGTCGGTCATTTCGTCACCCACCACCTCCTCTTCCACTTCCTCACTCTGCTCCTCCTCCTGCTCACTGGACATTCCAACAGCCTCCCTTGATGGCAACTGCGTCTCATCATCATCATCGCTCATGATAACAGATGCTGGTTCAGGGTCCACATCAGCAGGAGATGGCGAATACTCAAGTGTTTGGGCATCACTACAAACAAATTCCTCTGCTAGCTCCTGGGATTCTTCCGGCACATCTGAAAAAGGACCCGAAAAGAGCTCCTGGGAGGGATCAATGGTGGGATGACTCTGTTGGCCAGGTGTGGAGGAAGGAGGGTCAGAGTGAGACTGTGTGGATGACTGGCTGGTGGACAACTGTGTGGAAGCGCTATCGGCTATCCATTGCACCACCTGTTCAACCTGCTCAGGCCTCAACAGCGGTGTAACCCTCCCCCTGCTTAACTGTCCCATAAAGGCAGGGATTCTGGATGAGTGGGATCCTGGCTGACCCTCACCAGCACGCATTGTATCCCCACTGGCTTCAACAAGGCCCCCAACAGCATTTCCGCGCCCCCGTCCGATTCCGTTAGCCCCCCTCCGCATTTTATTTTTTTTTGGTTACAATATTTTGCCTTCACAGCCGTGTACTAACAGTTCAGACGGTGGGTATTAACACCACGTATATAAAATTATTTTGCAAGAGAACGCACAGTACAGGTGCCAATGAAAAGGCCTATTTTTTTATATTTCTAGGTACACAGCCGTGTACTAAAAGTTCAGACGGTGTGTATTAACACCACGTATATAAAATTATTTTGCAAGAGAACGCACAGTACAGGTGCCAATGAAAAGGCCTATTTTTTTTTATATTTCTAGGTACACAGCCGTGTACTAACAGATCAGACGGTGTGTATGAACACCACGTATATAAAATTATTTTGCAAGAGAACGCACAGTACAGGTGCCAATGAAAAGGCCTATTTTTTTTATATTTCTAGGTACACAGCCGTGTACTAACAGATCAGACGGTGTGTATGAACACCACGTATATACAATTATTTTGCAAGAGAACGCACAGTACAGGTGCCAATGAAAAGGCCTATTTTTTTTTATATTTCTAGGTACACAGCCGTGTACTAACAGATCAGACGGTGTGTATGAACACCACGTATATAAAATTATTTTGCAAGAGAACGCACAGTACAGGTGCCAATGAAAAGGCCTATTTTTTTTTATATTTCTAGGTACACAGCCGTGTACTAACAGATCAGACGGTGTGTATGAAACACCACGTATATACAATTATTTTGCAAGAGAACGCACAGTACAGGTGCCAATGAAAAGGCCTATTTTTTTTATATTTCTAGGTACACAGCCGTGTACTAACAGATCAGACGGTGTGTATGAACACCACGTATATACAATTATTTTGCAAGAGAACGCACAGTACAGGTGCCAATGAAAAGGCCTATTTTTTTTATATTTCTAGGTACACAGCCGTGTACTAACAGATCAGACGGTGGGTATTAACACCACGAATATAAAATTATTTTGCAAGAGAACGCACAGTACAGGTGCCAATGAAAAGGCCTTTTTTTTTTATATTTCTAGGTACACAGCCGTGTACTAACAGTTCAGACGGTGGGTATTAACACCACGTATATAAAATTATTTTGCAAGAGAACGCACAGTACAGGTGCCAATGAAAAGTCTTTTTTTTTTATATTTCTAGGTACACAGCCGTGTACTAACAGTTCAGACGGTGTGTATTAACACCACGTATATAAAATTATTTTGCAAGAGAACGCACAGTACAGGTGCCAATGAAAAGGCCTATTTTTTTATATTTCTAGGTACACAGCCGTGTACTAACAGATCAGACGGTGTTTATGAACACCACGTATATACAATTATTTTGCAAGAGAACGCACAGTACAGGTGCCAATGAAAAGGCCTATTTTTTTATATTTCTAGGTACACAGCCGTGTACTAACAGATCAGACGGTGTGTATGAACACCACGTATATACAATTATTTTGCAAGAGAACGCACAGTACAGGTGCCAATGAAAAGGCCTATTTTTTTTATATTTCTAGGTACACAGCCGTGTACTAACAGATCAAACGGTGTGTATGAACACCACGTATATACAATTATTTTGCAAGAGAACGCACAGTACAGGTGCCAATGAAAAGGCCTATTTTTTTATATTTCTAGGTACACAGCCGTGTACTAACAGATCAGACGGTGTGTATTAACACCACGAATATAAAATTATTTTGCAAGAGAACGCACAGTACAGGTGCCAATGAAAAGGCCTATTTTTTTTATATTTCTAGGTACACAGCCGTGTACTAACAGATCAGACGGTGTGTATTAACACCACGAATATAAATTATTTTGCAAGAGAACGCACAGTACAGGTGCCAATGAAAAGGCCTATTTCTTTTATATTTCTAGGTACACAGCCGTGTACTAACAGATCAGACGGTGTGTATGAACACCACGTATATAAAATTATTTTGCAAGAGAACGCACAGTACAGGTGCCAATGAAAAGGCTATTTTTTTTATATTTCTAGGTACACAGCCGTGTACTAACAGATCAGACGGTGTTTATGAACACCACGTATATACAATTATTTTGCAAGAGAACGCACAGTACAGGTGCCAATGAAAAGGCCTATTTTTTTTATATTTCTAGGTACACAGCCGTGTACTAACAGATCAGACGGTGTGTATGAACACCACGTATATAAAATTATTTTGCAAGAGAACGCACAGTACAGGTGCCAATGAAAAGGCCTATTTTTTTACATTTCTAGGTACACAGCCGTGTACTAACAGTTCAGACGGTGTGTATAAACACCACGTATATACAATTATTTTGCAAGAGAACGCACAGTACAGGTGCCAATGAAAAGGCCTATTTTTTTTATATTTCTAGGTACACAGCCGTGTACTAACAGATTCAGACGGTGTGTATAAACACCACGTATATACAATTATTTTGCAAGAGAACGCACAGTACAGGTGCCAATGAAAAGGCCTATTTTTTTTATATTTCTAGGTACACAGCCGTGTACTAACAGATCAGACGGTGTGTATGAACACCACGTATATACAATTATTTTGCAAGAGAACGCACAGTATAGGTGCCAATGAAAAGTCTTTTTTTTTATATATTTCTAGGTACACAGCCGTGTACTAACAGTTCAGACGGTGTGTATGAACACCACGTATATAAAATTATTTTGCAAGAGAACGCACAGTACAGGTGCCAATGAAAAGGCCTATTTTTTTTATATTTCTAGGTACACAGCCGTGTACTAACAGATCAGACGGTGTGTATTAACACCACGTATATAAAATTATTTTGCAAGAGAACGCACAGTACAGGTGCCAATGAAAAGGCCTATTTTTTTACATTTCTAGGTACACAGCCGTGTACTAACAGTTCAGACGGTGTGTATAAACACCACGTATATACAATTATTTTGCAAGAGAACGCACAGTACAGGTGCCAATGAAAAGGCCTATTTTTTTTTATATTTCTAGGTACACAGCCGTGTACTAACAGATCAGACGGTGTGTATAAACACCACGTATATACAATTATTTTGCAAGAGAACGCACAGTACAGGTGCCAATGAAAAGGCCTATTTTTTTATATTTCTAGGTACACAGCCGTGTACTAACAGATCAGACGGTGTGTATGAACACCACGTATATACAATTATTTTGCAAGAGAACGCACAGTATAGGTGCCAATGAAAAGTCTTTTTTTTTATATATATTTCTAGGTACACAGCCGTGTACTAACAGTTCAGACGGTGTGTATGAACACCACGTATATAAAATTATTTTGCAAGAGAACGCACAGTACAGGTGCCAATGAAAAGGCCTATTTTTTTTATATTTCTAGGTACACAGCCGTGTACTAACAGATCAGACGGTGGGTATTAACACCACGTATATAAAATTATTTTGCAAGAGAACGCACAGTACAGGTGCTAATGAAAAGGCCTATTTTTTTTATATTTCTAGGTACACAGCCGTGTACTAACAGATCAGACGGTGGGTATTAACACCACGTATATAAAATTATTTTGCAAGAGAACACACAGTACAGGTGCCAATGAAAAGGCCTATTTTTTTATATTTCTAGGTACACAGCCATGTACTAACAGATCAGACAGTGTGTATTAACACCATGTATATAAAATTATTTTGCAAGAGAACGCACAGTACAGGTGCCAATGAAAAGGCCTATTTTTTTTATATTTCTAGGTACACAGCCGTGTACTAACAGTTCAGACGGTGGGTATTAACACCACGTATATAAAATTATTTTGCAAGAGAACGCACAGTACAGGTGCCAATAAAAAAGGCCTATTTTTTTAATATTTCTAGGTAAACAGCCGTGTACTAACAGATCAGACGGTGGGTATTAACACCACGTATATAAAATTATTTTGCAAGAGAACGCACAGTACAGGTGCCAATGAAAAGGCCTATTTTTTTTATATTTCTAGGTACACAGCCGTGTACTAACAGTTCAGACGGTGGGTATTAACACCACGTATATAAAATTATTTTGCAAGAGAACGCACAGTACAGGTGCCAATGAAAAGGCCTATTTTTTTTATATTTCTAGGTACACAGCCGTGTACTAACAGATCAGACTGTGTGTATGAACACCACGTATATAAAATTATTTTGCAAGAGAACGCACAGTACAGGTGCCAATGAAAAGGCCTATTTTTTTTATATTTCTAGGTACACAGCCGTGTACTAACAGATCAGACGGTGTGTATGAACACCACGTATATACAATTATTTTGCAAGAGAACGCACAGTACAGGTGCCAATGAAAAGGCCTATTTTTTTTATTTCTAGGTACACAGCCGTGTACTAACAGGTCAGACGGTGGGTATTTACACCTGGTATACAAAAAGGGTATTGCAGGCACACAGAACCCAGAACACTAGAGCCAAATAAACTGTATTTAAAAAAAAAATAAAAAATTCACAGCCATATACTGCCAGATCAGATGGTGCATATAACCCCCAAGGTATATAACAGGGTTTTGCAGCCAAAAAGAACGCAGAACAGTAGTGTCAAATATAGTTTGGTATGTAGCAGAGCACCTAATACACCACTAATGCCTCTCTCTGTCCCTACTCCAGCAGCTATGCCTGAATACAGCAGCCGTTCTCTGCAGAGTGTATATTGTAGTAAAGCTATCACTGTACTGCACTATAGTAGCCCTGATAAGGGCTTTTAATCACGCTCCTGCCTGTCCAACAGCTAAAACCTACCTCTCCCTTCTCCAGCCTCTGTCCCTGACTAAGTTCACGCAGCATATGCGAACGAGCAGGAAGAGCTGAGTTTTTAATATTCGAGTTCACATGGTTTTTCCAGCCAATCCATGTAGACGCCGTTTTCGCGCTGCCAGCGTGCTCCGCGGGCCTGTCATACCCCCCCTGCATGGTGATTGGTGGAAAAAGAGCGCCAGGGAAGGTGGGAGGGGAAACTAATTCTAAGTGCGCCATCGCCGTTATACTCGATTGAAATCGAGTATGCCGAATAGCGTAGTATTCGATCGAATACCGGCTCGATCGAACACTACTCGCTCATCTCTATTAATGATCTTGTAGAAGGCTTGCTGAGTAAAATATCATTTTTTGCAGATGACACTAAACTGTGTAAAGTAATTAACACAGAAGAGACAGACTCATGGGCCACAATATGTGTGCAGAGCAGTAAAGCAAGAAGGTAATTCCGGCCACTATACGGTGTTGCTGCACATGTTCCCTCTCCTAAAATCTAACAACAGCTTCCCTGCCCTCCAGTACAGTCAGCAACCCCAGTGCCGCCTGAGGCCGAGGCCTGGTATTAAATGATCCCCGGCCCTGTGCTGGTCAGCTGCTCAGTAGTTGTGGATCACTGTCTTATAAGAATACATTAAAGTGATGGCCATATACCCTCATCAGGGTTTCAGACTCTTCATTCTTTTCAGATCTCTTTCAACTGCCTTTAACATTTCTTTTTTATTTATTTAATTGACCAAATATTTCAAATAGATAAAAGCAGAATGTCAAAAGTTCTGTGCTTCTATCATTTAGGTTACAACTGAACTTCAGGCTTTACATGTTGGGGGGTTCAGATGCAGCAATTGTTAACTTGACACTTAGGGAGAGATTTATTAAGAGCATTCTTGATATCCCCTGCATTTTTTAAAGAGTTGCAAACACATAGGGGGTGATTTATCAAGATTGGCATCATAAATTAGGTGCATGCTCCCGCAGTCCACGGTTGTAATCAGAAAACTGGCGTAAATGAAGATAAATTTGTCGCCGTGTCTGGCCAAGTCCCCTTCACTGCACCTGTGACTTTTTAACGCCACTTTTCAGATGTAAATGGAATGATAAATCTCCCCCTTAATGTCTTAAGTACACTGTGTATTAAAGGAGTATTTCCATCATGACTGGAGAGACACCATTCTCGAGATGCTGGTCCCAGAGTTGAGAGCCACACCTATTGGACATTTGTGACATATTTACATGATACGACATGAATGTCAAGTGAGTTCCTGCAATTTGACTTACTAGTATGCCACTGACAGCCACTGTATCCGCTGGCATGGCTTTAAAAGCCAATGCTGACTGCGACATAGAAGGTGTTTGTGGTGGGTAAGGTTCTCCATCTGGTCCCTGTGCTGTGGTGATGGGGACGTGATAGGTGAGAAGGCAGCCTGATGCCTTGCACAGCCATTGGGGCTTGCCTTCTACAGAAGCCAAGGAGATCCAACCCCTTAGGCTGGGTTTCCTAGGCAACTGTCAGTGTAATACACTGTCAGAAAATACATTACAACACGCATGTATTTAAATGGATTGCATAACCCACCCCGTCAGATGAATGCTGTAAAAAAAAAAAAAAAACTGAGCCAAAAAAGCCAGGCTTCCAGGTTCATTGTTAGTATATCCCAGTTCAGGCCACTAGGTGGCAGCAGTGAACTGTGATATAATGATTTCAATACAGACTAATGGAGCAATTTACATCTGATGATTGTAAGTTGTGGTCCACTTAGGGGACTTAAAAAGTAAAAAAATAAAAAAAAAGTTTTGAAAATATTTAAAAAACGTAAAATCACCCCATTCTCCACACAAAAAAAAGAACAAAATGGCATTATAGGCATGCAAAAACACCCATACTTTTAAAATATTGAAAAAAGTTCGCCTATATGGTGTAACAGAACACTTTATCTCCCAGGAAAATTGAATAAAAAGTAATAAACACACCCCAAAATGACAGGCTGTGTACTTAAGCTTTATTTAGCCTTTTTTTTCAAATTTTCCTGTGGGGATTTGAACTCACAACCTACTACATTACAGGCAAGTACCTTAACCACTGGGCTATTGAGCTCAGCATTAAGTCAATGGTGAAAAACCTCATAGAGGTTTCTCTGATATTGAAAAACCTCCTAAGAGGTTCTCTTGCATTATACAAGAGAACTTCTATGATGTTTTTCATCATTTGCTTAACACTGAGCTCCATAGCCCAGTGGTTAAGGTACTTGCTTGTAATGTAGAAGGTTGTGAGTTCAAATATTTTAAAATTAGAGTCTAAACTAGACTTATAAATATACAGGGTGTTCCCAAGCATAGTGTGAACACCCCTTTCACCGTTCATAACACTAACTCCATATATGGACATAGCCAGACATAGCCATATATGGAGTCAAAGCAGGGACTCCTAACCTGGGAAATTCCCCACTCGACTGAGTCCCGACTGAAGCAGGGGGCCCCCTTAGAGGATCGGGTTGCACTGCAGCTGTATCCACCAGTCCCGAGGTTCGGGGCAGTGGTAGATTGATTCGGGGCCAGCGACGCCCCTGGTACCTCATCCCTCAAAAGATGAGCTCCTACATAAGACAGTCGTCCAAAGAAAAATATATGGCTTTCAGAATATGAACACATGATTTTTATTTTCAAAAATGCTTTTTTTGTGTAAAACTGAAATTCATTTTTTTTTAAAGTGAAAAATGAGCCCCTACATAAAACAATTGCCCAAAAAATAAAAATAAACAATATGGTTTTCATAAAATGGAGACATTGAAACAAGTTTTAAAATACTAGACATATTATGTATCACATAGCGTTTGTAACAACCTGTTGTATAAAAATATCACATAATCTATCCCCTAAGATGAATGCTGTAAAAAAATAAAAAACTGTAATGAGTGTAATTTTGATTGGTCAAATATCGCAGCAATAAAAATGTCAACTCTTCCCACAAAAAAACAAACCCCTACACAAGATGATTGGCAGAAAACATTAAAAAATATGTCTTTCAAAAAATAGCGACACAAAAACATGATTTTTTTCAAAAATGCTTTATTATGTAAAACTGAAACAAAAATAATTAAAAGTACACATATTTGATGTTGTCACAACCATAACAACTTGCTCTATAAAAATAACACATAATATAACCTGTAAAATGAACATTGTAAAAAAACAAAAAATAAAACTGCTAGAACAGCCATATGTTAGTTACTTACCTTGCCTCATAAAAAGCGTAATATAGAGCAATCAAAAATCATGTACTCCAAAACAGTAACAAAAAACTGTCACTTCATTTGGTAGTTTACAAAATGGGGTCACTTTTTGGGAGTTTCTACTGTATGGGTGCATCAGGGGGTAATCAAATGTGACATGGTACCTAAAAAACAGTGCAGCAAAATCTGCCCTCCAAAAAACATCTGGCCCTGCGGTTTGCTCATACAGCAGTTTACAGCCACAAATAGTATGGGGAGTTTCTGCAAACTGCAGAATCAGGGTAATAGGTATTGAGTTTTGTTTGGCTGTAAATCTTGCTATGTTACAGAAAATAATGAATTTAAATGGAAAATCTGCCAAAAAAGTGAAATTGTGAAATTTCAGGTAAATTTTTCTTTAATTCTTGTGAAACACCTAAAGGGTTAACAAAGTTTGTAATAACTTGAGGGGTGTAGTTTCTAAAATGGGGCCATTTATGTGTGGTTTCTATTATGTAAGACCCACAAAGTGACTACATAACTGAACTGGTCCTTAAAAAGTGGGTTTTGGAAATGTTTAAAAAGATTTTAAGAATTGCTTCTAAAATTCTAAGTCTTCTTCTAATGTCCTTAAAAAAAAAAACATTTGGAAAATGATGCCAACGTAAAGTAGACATATTGGGAATGTTAAGTAATAGCTATTTTATGAGGTATTACTGTCTATTTTAAAAGCAGGGAAATTGAAATTTCTAAAATTGCAGATTTTTCCTAATTTATGGTAAATTTTGAATTTTTTTTAGTAAATAAAAGTGAATTATATCAACTCAAATTTACCGCTGTCATTAAGTATGATGTGTCACGAGAAAACAATCTCAGAGTGGCGTGAATAAGTAAAAGCGTTCCAAAGTTATTACCACATAAAGTGACACATGTCACGTTTGCAAAAAAATGGGGTTAATGGGGTTAATAATTGCTACATCTGTATGTTGTTGTACTGAAGTTACAGGCAACCCTAAACGGAACTGTATCTGCTGCAGAAGTTAGGAGAGAAAAATTATATTGTGCAGTAGATACAGTGGGGAAAATAAGGATTTAGTCAGCCACCAATTGTGCAAGTTATCCCACTTAAAAAGATGAGAGAGGCCTGTAATTGACATCATAGGTAGACCTCAAATATGAGAGACAAAATGAGAAAACAAATCCAGAAAAATAATTTATTTGCAAATTATAGTGGAAAATAAGTATTTGGTCAATAACAAAAGTTAATCTCGATACTTTGTTATATACCCTTACCCTTTGTCGGCAATGACAACGAGGTCAAATGTTTTCTGTAAGTCTTCACAAGGTTGGCTCACACTGTTGCTGCTATGTTGGCCCATTCTTCCATGCAGATCTCCTCTAGAGCAGTGATGTTTTGGGGCTGTCGCTGGGCAACATGAACTTTCAACTGCCTCCAAAGGTTTTCTATGGGGTTGAGATCTGGAGACTGGCTAGGCCACTCCTGGAACTTGAAATGCTTCTTACGCAGCCACTCCTTCGTTGCCCTGGCGGTGTGCTTGGGATCATTGTCATGCTGAAAGACCCAGCCACGTTTCACCTTCAATGCCCTTGCTGATGGAAGGAAGTTTGCACTCCAAATCTCACGATACATGGCCCCATTATTCTTTCATGTACATGGATCAGTCGTCCTGGTCGCTTTGCAGAGAAACAGCCCCAAAGCATGATGTTGCCACCCCCATACTTCACAGTAGGCATGGTGCTCTTTGGAAGCAACTCAGCGTTCACTCTCCTCCAGCTTTCTGAAGGTCATTCAGTAGGTCCCCCGTGTGGTTGTGGGATTTTTGCTCACAGTTCTTGTGATCATTTTGACTCCACAGGGTGAGATCTTGCGTGGAGTCCCTGATCGAGGGAGATTATCAGTGGTCTTGTATGTCTTCCATTTTCTAATAATTGCTCCCACAGTTGATTTCTTCACACCAAGCTGCTTGCCTATTGCAGATTCAGTCTTCCCAGACTGGTGCAGGTCTACAATTTTGTTTCTGGTGTCCTTCGACAGCTCTTTGGTCTTCACCATAATGGAGTTTGGAGTGTGACTGAGGTTGTGGACAGGTGCTTTTATACTGATAACACGTTCAAACAGGTGCCATTACCACAGGTAATGAGTGGAGGACAGAGGAGTCTCTTAAAGAAGAAGTTACAGGTCTGTGAGAGCCAGAAATCTTGCTTGTTTGTAGGTGACCAAATACTTATTTTCCACCATAATTTGCAAATAAATTCTTAAAAAATCAGACAATGTAATTTACTGGATTTGTTTTCTCATTTTGTCTCTCATAGTTGAGGTCTCCTTATGATGTCAATTACAGGCCTCTCTCATCTTTTTAAGTGGGATAACTTGCACAATTGGTGGCTGACTAAATACTTTATATGGTTTGGTTTCCAGCAAATGGTCATAAAAGGTCATTTTCATACTCCCAGGCCTCCTCTGACATCACAGATGGGGTGGTTGATACTCAGGGGCGGATTGGCCATAAACCTAACAGGGAAATATATTGATGGGAATTTTAGTAAACAGCAAACTAAGCTGCAGAATCCAGTGTCAGACAGCTGCTGCCAAGGCCAATAAGACAGGGCCGCCATCAGGCGGGTACAGCAGAACCTGCTGTGGGGGGCCCGGGCAGATTCGTCAAGAAAGGGGGGCCCGGGCCTCTGGCAGCTGTCTCTGCGTCCATAGGACGTAAAGACAGTTGCCTGTTGCAGGAAGGAGCAGACAGCCGAAACCGGCTGTCTGCTTCTTCCATCCTCCCTCCTGTCCCCCCTGTAGCTCCCTGTACCTCCCAGGCACTCCTCAGGTCTCGGCGGGGGGCGGGGCCGGCTGGCAGCATAGGCCCCGCCCCCTTCAGACATGAGAAGAAGATCTCCTGCTCTGATGATGCTTGCCCTGCTGCTATGAAAAAGGTAAGTATAATTTTTTTTTAACTTTCTGTACACTGTGTTTATTATCCCTTGACTGTCACATCACTGTGTTTATTATCTCTGTACTGTGACATCACTGTGTTTCTTATCCCTTGACTGTGACATCACTGTGTTTATTATCTCTGTACTGTGACATCACTATGTTTCTTATCCCTTGACTGTGACATCACTGTGTTTATTATCCCTGTACTGTGACATCATTGTGTTTATTATTCCTGGACTGTGACATCACTGTGTTTATTATCCCTGGACTGTGACATCACTGTGTTTATTATCTCTGTACTGTGACATCACTGTGTTTATTATCCCTGGACTGTGACATCACTGTGTTTATTATCCCTGGACTGTGACATCACTGTGTTTATTATCCCTGGACGGTGACATCACTGTGTTTATTATCCCTGTACAGTGACATCACTGTGTTTATTATCTCTGTACTGTGACATCACTGTGTTTGTTATCCCTGTACTGTGACATCACTGTGTTTATTATCCTTGTACAGTGACATCGCTGTGTGTATTATCCCAGTGCAGGAAGAGGTAAGTGGTCTGTGTTTGTGTGTTTGTTTTCTATTTTTCAGGGTTGTGAATGCAAGGGGTCTGGGGGAGTGTTTATTTCAATAAAATGTTTTATACTTGTGTGTGTGTATTTTTTTTACAATACTACAGTTTTAGTAATCATGGCTATCTACTGATGGCCCTGATTACTAATACTGGGCTTAGTGCTTGCCGGTATGGCAGGCCAGCACTAACTCCAACATCTATTACCTTGGCACCCACCGCCACCAGGGGTGCCGGGAAGAGTCGGGTACCCGCAGGACCTGACCTTCTAAATTGAGGGTCTGGCTCTGGGGCGGCTGCAGGCTGGTTCCATTAGGCTGGGAAGGGCCAATAACTGTGTCCCTTCCCACCCTGGTAGTGCCAGGCTGCCGCTGCTGGTTGTATCTGGCTGGCAAAGGAAAAAAGGGGGGGACCCCACGCCATTTTTTTTTTCAATTATTTAATTATTTTTGTAAAAAAATGGCGTGGGGTCCACCCCCTTTTTTCCTTCGCCAGCCAGATACAACCAGCAGCGACAGTTTGACCATTTTATTAAAAAAAAAAAAAAGCTGGTCCGACGTAGTCCACCGAATCCGACGTAGTCCTCTGCATTCACGACCCTGAAAAATAGAAAACAAACACACAAACACAGACCACTTACCTCTTCCTGCACTGGGATAATACAACGATGTCACTGTACAGGGATAATAAACACAGTGATGTCACCTTACAGGGATAATACACACAGTGATGTCACAGTACAGAGATAATAAACACAGCGATGTCACTGTACAGGGATAATAAACACAGTGATGTCACAGTACAGGGATAACAAACACAGTGATGTCACAGTACAGGGATAACAAACACAGTGATGTCACCGTACAGGGATAATAAACACAGTGATGTCACTGTACAGGGATAACAAACACAGTGATGTCACTGTACAGGGATAATAAACACAGTGATGTCACAGTACAGGGATAATAAACACAGTGATGTCACCGTACAGGGATAATAAACACAGTGATATCACTGTACAGGGATAACAAACAAAGCGATGTCACTGTACAGGGATAATAAACACAGCGATGTCACTGTACAGAGACAATAAACACAGCGATGTCAAAGTCCAGGGATAATAAACACAGTGATGTCACAGTACAGGGATAATAAAACACAGCGATGTCACCGTACAGGGATAGTAAACACAGCGATGTCACCGTACAGGGATAGTAAACACAGTGATGTCACAGTACAGGGATAATAAACACAGTGATGTCACAGTACAGGGATAATACACACAGTGATGTCACAGTACAGGGATAATAAACACAGTGATGTCACCGTACAGGGATAATAAACACAGTGATGTCACAGTACAGTTTTTAATAAACACAGTGATGTCAAAGTCCAGGGATAATAAACCTCAGATCTACACATTGTGCCCCCATCAGACCTCAGATCAGCGTCTTGTGCCCCCATCAGACCTCAGGTCAGCATCTTGTGCCCCCATCAGACCTCAGATCAGCGTCTTGTGCCCCCATCAGACCTCAGATCAACACAATGTGCCCCCATCAGAGCTCAGGTCAGCATCTTGTGCCCCCATCAGACCTCAGGTCAGCGTCTTGTGCCCCCATCAGATCAACACAATGTGCCTCAACACTCTGCACTTACAAGCATGTAACTGAATTTAATGGCAACTGTGTTTCCCTATTGATCTTCCCCAGGAAGATTATCAAAATTAGGGTTATTTACTTTAGAAAAAAGACGATTGAAGGAAGATCTAATAACCATGTATAAATATATCAGGGGTCAGTACAGAGATCTCTCCCATGAACTATTTATCCACAGGACTGTGACTGTGACGAGGGGACATCCTCTGCATCTGGAAGAAAGAAGGTTTGTACACAAACAGAGGAGGATTCTTTACGGTAAGAGCAGTAAGACTATGGAACTCTCTGCCCGAGGAGGTGGTAAGTTCACTAAAATAGTTCAAGAGAGGCCTGGATGTATTTCTGGAGGGGAACAATATTACAGGTTATAGCTACTGGAGATGGGTCGTTGATCCAGGGAGTTATTCTAATTGCCTGATTGAAGTCGGGAAGGAATTTTTTTTCCCTAAAGTGGGGAAAATTGGCTTCTACCTCACAGGGGTTTTTGCCTTCCTCTGGGTCAACTTGTAGGATAACAGGCCGAACTGGATGGACAGATGTCTTTTTCAGCCTTATAAACTATGTTAATATGTTACTAAATCTGCCCCATAGTCCTGAGACAATGTCCTTGGGAATAGGAATGCAGCCACAAAGTGGGATATTTTTAGGTATTTAAAGTATCCTAAACTCTAATTGTGAGAGGTACATACCTTATGTAAATAAAAGGGTGAGGAACAAGATAAACAGAAATGTAAGGCAAGGAAGCACTGAGAAACAATAAGGAAAAAAATAGAATATACAAAAGACAGATAAAAGTAGCCAAGCTGGAGACAGAGATATTCATTGCCAAAGAGAGTAAAACTAACCTAAAATGTTCTTCAATTGTATAAATGGTAAAAAGTTTAAACCTTGTGGAGGAGAAAGAGAATCTATTAAAAAAAAAATTCTCCGCTGTATTCACTGGGGAAAAATAACAGATGAAATGCAAAGTGTCAAAAAAACTCCTCATTAAAAGTGGCCTGTCTGACTTAGGTCCAGATGGCATATAACCCCGTACCCTAAGAGAATTACGTAATGTAGTAGACAGACCCTTATTTCTATGGTTCAATCTCTTTTTTATTTGTTTGAAAATAGAAAAGTAATAACATTACAATAAAGTCCAAACAAAGTAAGGTGCATTCCAGCAAAGTGGATAACGTTACATAATGGTATACGTCTGACATAAAAGAAAACAGACCTACGGCGGTCTGTAAAGACTGACATATCCAGAAAATAAACATAATGCAGAGCAAAAACTATCACCCTTCCACCGACTATAATCTCTGCCATAACCTCAGAAGTCTTATGTATAATATAGTACAAGGAAAAGTACAATAAAGACAAGACAGTGGAGACAGACACATAAGGAGGAGAGGGAGAGGAAGAAAAAAAACAAAAAACACCTTAAGATGAGATGATGCCATTTTGTAACCAGTCCGAGAACTGCGATGAGCAACAGAATTGGTGCCAGGGTTCCATTGCCCGGAGATGGAGAGAATGTCTATCCTGGTCTGTAGCCCTTAGCTCCTCTACATGAATGAGGGTATCCAGGGCCGATGACTACGTTATCCTCTGGAGATGATCAGAGGATATCCATTTGCGAGGGATAATTTGCCTCATAGCTAAAACAAAAAGCCTGAAAGCTCCTTTTTTAACATGTTTTATCCTCCCAGGAAAGATTGATAGCAATGCCACTCTAGGAGAAGCAGGTATACTACTCCGGTAAAGAGTATTGTACAGGGAAAAGATGTCATTCCAAAGGGAGGCCACTCCCTGACATTCCCACCAAATATGGAGCATGCTTCCCACCGCACTCGAGCAACGCCAACACGTGTCAGGAACTGAGGGATAGAAACGGTGGAGCTTTACCGGAGTCCTATACCATTGCGTTAATATCTTCTGTAGTCTACAAGAAAGTGAAGCAGTATGAGTGAATAATAGAGCTCTGTTCCATTGATCAGCTGTCAAAGATTCACCAAGATCTTTCTCCCATGCTACAATGTAGTTGGGAGCATGAGGGTACAATTGATGGCTTTGTCCCCCATCTCTCCCGTAATAAGCATGTTATATAGATGTGTGATCGCATGTCCAGGTGCAGATTCAGCCACACACATTTTTTCAAAATCAGTAAGGGATTTACATAGCTGCGGACCAGGTGCCAGAGACCCTTATTTCTAATATTCAAGGACTCTATAATGACAGGCAGTGTTCCACAGGATTAGTGTTTAGCAAATTTGGTGTCAAAATTCAAAAAGGGTCAAAAACAGAGCCCAGAAACTACAGGCCGGTAAGTTTAACATCTGTCGTGGGTAAACTGTTTGAAGGTTTTCTAAGAGATGCTATTCTGGAGTATCTCAATGAAAATAAGTATATAACACTGTATCAGCATGGCTTCATGAGAAATTGGTCATGTCAAACTAATTTAATCAGTTTTTATGAGGCGGTAATTTCTAGACTGGGGTGAGTCAATGGATGTCATACTGTATGTCTTGACTTCTCCAAAGCATTTGATACTTGCCACATAAAAGGTTAGTAGATAAAATGAGAATGCTTGGACTGGGAGAAAATGTCTGTACGTGGGTAAGTAACTGGCTCAGGGACAGAAGACCAACAGAGAGTGGTTATTAACCCATTTTCATTTTTCTTCCCTATTTTCCTTGAGCCATAACTTTTTAATATTTTCCTTCACATAGCTGTATGAGGGCTTATTTTTTGCCGGACAAGTTGAACACAACTTCTGCACTGTTTTACTGGTTTTGTTCCCACAGCATTCCGTTTGCGACAAAACTGACCCATGCACATTATTCTCTGGGTCAGTATGATTACAACGATACCCCATATGTATAGGTTTTTATGCCTAAATAGTGTAAAAATAAATGTAAACTTTGAAAAAAAATATATTTTTTACATCGACCAATATAACTTTTTTTTTTCAAATTCAAGTATTTATTAGGTTTTACATAAATGGTATACATATGCTTGTAGCAATTCAACATTAAGTATACAATATTTCAATAAAGAGAATAATATCAGAGCCAAACAAGGGTGTGACGAGTCTGATTGGAGAACTCCATCAAAATGATCATAAACTTATTCAACATTCCAGTGCTGAAAATAAACACCACAACAAGACAAAACGTTGACAAATAGAAAGGATTCATAAGAATCAAAGGGAGGGGAGAAAGAAAGAGGAAGGAAGAGGGGAAAAAGAGGGAAGAGAGAGAGAAGAAAGAACCCCCCCCCCAGAAACCCACACTCATGTACTGAAGTTACCACAGATGCCGCATCACCTGACCCAATCGCCACGAGGTACAAATAAAGCCGTACGTAACACTAAGAATTTCCATAAGAGCCCGAACTCCGGAATGCCTCCCATGGTTCCCATGATTTCAGGAAATGCGCATATTTCTGAGAGGTATGGGCAATCAATTCCTCCATTCTCTGACAAGACATGACTTCTTCAAACCATTCCTCCAAAGTCGGCGGGATAAAGGATTTCCAATGTCGCGGTTGAAGATGCTTCAAAAGCGATTTCCTATAGGCCGGTATATTAAGATCAAAAATAAACAGAAAGAACGCCTCTGGAGAGCTAGGCATTGGGAAGCTAGTAATTTTTTGAATAGTTGCATGAACAGAGTCCCAGAATGGGCGTAAGCTAGGACAATGCCACCAAACATGCAGTAGAGTACCCTCTGCAGACCCACAGCGCCAGCACCTATCCGATACCGAGGGGAACCACCTATGCAGTATGGAGGGTACCCTATACCACCTAGATAGTATTTTATAGCAGGTTTCCTGCGCTTTCGTGGCCAGTGCAGCTTTATGTGTGAACAAGAAGCATCGACGCCATTGGGCAGAGGAAACTGATATATTCAGGTCCCTCTCCCATTATAGGCAGAATGAAAGGGGCAGGGACGATTTCTGGGCCAGGAGCATCTTATAGAGAAAAGAGATGTCCCTAAAAACTGCTGATGGGGCGGTACAGGCTTTTTCAAAAGCTGTGAGCTGCCTATCAAGTGTATGTGATGTGCGAAGGGTAGCAAAGAAGTGCCAGAGTTGATTATACTCAAACTGAGTTTTAAATGATTGAGGCGCGGTCCCTAACAAGGCGGACAGGGGTTGTAGTGAGGACCCAGAGAGAACCTGATAAAAACGAAGGGGAGAGACCCTCGTCCCTTTTAGAAACGAACCAGCAGAGGATCCAGGGGGGAACTGGGGATGATCTGTTATTGGGGTCAGAGGTCCCTTAGCGTCTATCAGGGAGGACTCCATGCGCACTTCTCCCAGCGCCGCAAAGGTGTGAGAAAAAGTGAAGGTAAGCGTAGAACGAACGGAAGTTGGGACATTCCATAACCAAGGGATAACCTGCAACGCTGTACTAGAGAGGCTTCTGGCCAAGATAATCCATTGCTTTTGGGAGTATCCCCGACAGGCATCTAGAAGACGGGCATAGGCCGCAGCTTGGTAATAAAGTCTACAGTCCGGGAGACCAACCCCACCTTCCTCCTTAGCATGGACAAGAACATTCCATTTAATTCTAGGCCTGCCCGGGGACCAGACAAACTTTAGAAAGCATTTACGAACCCTATTCCAAAATGTACATGGAATTCGGATGGGGATGGTCTGCAGGAGGTAGAGAAGCTTAGGCAAAATGTTCATTTTCAATATACTGACCCTCCCGAACCATGAGAAGTCCTTACGACGCCAGGATTCAAGATCTTTCTCAAAACGGTTAGCTAGAGGGAGAAAATTATCTTGGAATAAACGCGTTAAGTCACTGCTCAACTTAATACCAAGATAAGTGATCCCTCCAGTAGGCCAGGAAAAAGGAAAGGAAGACACAAGGGAGCGCACTAAATCTTGAGGAAGAGAGACATTCAGGGCATGCGACTTGGATAGGTTGACTTTAAAATTGGTCCAAGTCCCAAAGTGAGAGAGTTCCTGCTGAAGACAGGGGAGTGAGATTCTAGGATTGGTAATATAAAGCAATAGGTCATCTGCGAAAGCTGCGCACTTATACTCCCTTTCACCAATATGTATTCCAGAAATGTCAGGGTTATCCCGTATATTTGCCAAAAGATGCTCCATTACTAGAGCGTATAGAAGAGGAGACAGTGGGCAGCCCTGGTGAGTACCGTTGTGAATTGAGAAGGGAGCTGAGAGTGAGCCGTTAACTTTAACCCGCGCTGACGGCGAGTTATATAATGAAAGTATATTGGACGTGATCCATGGGCCTAGACTTAGATGAGCCATGGACGCCCGCAAGGCAGACCAGGAGATCCTGTCAAATGCTTTCTCAGCATCCAAAGACAGGATCATCAACGGAATATGTCTTTTTTGGCATGATGAATAATATCTAGCGTTTTGAGGGTATTATCCCTGGCCTCCCTTCCCGGCACAAACCCCACCTGATCAGAGTGAATCAAAGAAGGCAGGAATGTGTTCAGGCGGTTCGCCAAGAGTTTGGCAAATATTTTAAGATCGACATTCAGTAAGGAAATGGGGCGATAACTCGCACACATTTGAGGATCTTTACCTGGCTTTGGAATAACCGCTATGTGGGCAGCTAAGGTCTGCGCCGGGAAAGGGAGGCCAGCGGACACTGCGTTAAAGACTTTAAGAAGAAAGGGGGATAGTCTCTCTGCATAATCTTTGTAAAATCTGGCTGTGTAACCATCAGGCCCAGGACTTTTACCACCCGGAAGGGACTTTAATACACTCTGGAGCTCCTCAGCAGTAAAAGGGGAGTCCAGGGAGGCGGATTGCTCCGCGGATAGTTGAGAGGCAGAAGACAGTGGCACATCCACCGGATCAGGCGGAGTTGGTAGACTGTATAAGTCCGAGTAAAAGGAGTGGAAGGAGGCGGCAATATCAGGGGTAGTGAACACCGGGACCCCCTGAGGTGACTTGATGAGGGGTATGTGCGAAGATGCTATCTGCTGCTTAATGGCCCTGGCTAACATCCTACCACTCTTGTTACCAAACTCGTAAAATGTGCTGCGGCATTTTTGCACCATTTTCTGATATAATCTATCTAAGAGGCGCCGGGCGTCTAAACGGGCTTCTTGTAGGGCCCGCAGGGTGGCCGGAGCAAGTGCACGTTTATGGGTCAGTTCCAGACTAGCCACTTTGCGGAGAGCAAGAGAGAGCAAGTGTGCTTTTTGTTTTTTGAGCCTAGTCCCATGTTTGATCAGAATGCCCCTGAGCACACACTTAAGAGCTTCCCACTGTATGGGAAGAGGAGTAGTATCTGACTGATGTGCATTGAGAAATTCAGTGATTGACTGAGAAATATCTACTGCACATAACGAGTCCAGGAGAAGAGATTCATTAAGTCTCCACATCCACTCACTTTTAGAAAAGTGAGGTAGATGCAGAGAACAGTACACAGGGGCATGGTCAGACCACAGGATAGAGCCTATGCGCGTGGAGTCCACCCACGAGAGCGCCTGGTGTTGGAGAAGAATGTAATCTATTCTATTATAAGAGGAATGAGGGGGAGAGTAACAAGAGTAATCCCTATCGGCGGGATGCTGCAGGCGCCATGGATCGCAGAGTTGCAATTGTAAAAAAGCTTTTTTAACCTTTTTGATAGCCCCATAGGAAAGGGCGGCGCGACCCGAGGAATTGTCCAAAGTGGGATCCAGGGTGAGATTCAGATCGCCACACAGGATTACAGTGCCCTTTACCAAGGGGATGGCCTTATCTATAAGGCCGGTTAGAAATGCAACCTGGTTGTGATTGGGGGCATATGTATTTATGATAGTAAACTCTCTCCCTCCTATGCTCAAAGTCAGTATCAGATACCGGGCGTCAGCGTCCACCATACAACCTAGCAACTGAAAGGGGAGAGTCTTATGGATCGCTATGGCGACTCCTTTAGATTTGTTGTGTTGATTGTTAGCAGTGAACCAGGTCGTATAGTGGCGATGACGAAGACCCGGGGAGGAACCCTCCTTAAAGTGCGTTTCTTGACCTATGTGGGGGAAGTGATAGCCACGCAGCAGAAATCCAACTATTATCCCTGCAAGAAAACTACTAACTTAAAGTGCAACAGTTCTGAAACATCAATGTCCACAGCCAGTGCTTATGAGCCAGGGGATGCCAGCAAACAATTAAAACAGAGAATACAGATGTAAAAGTCACAGCCAGGAGGGATATGCCTCAGAAAGGGCGGGAAACTTGGGAGTCTCGCCAGGTACCATCTTGACGTCTGCGGCGGGTGCGAGCAGCACGGGATGGGAGTCCTTGGGAACTTCTTACAGAGCGTTGGAAAGGGGGTTGCCCCTGTGGGCGAGTGGAGTTAGGAGCGCCAAATGAGGGCCATTGACCAAGATCAACAGATGGGAGATCGAGTCCGTGTAGGAACCCAGACAAATCCTCACTGGAACGAAGCGTAGCAGAGCTGCTTCCATGGCCAGCTATGAGCGCAAAAGGGAACCCCCAGCGATAGGGAATCCCCCGCTCACGCAAAAGAGAGAGAACAGGTTTCAGAGTTGCCCTCTGGGCCAAAGTGAATCGGGATAAGTCCTGTAGGATCATAATAGGTGCTCCAGCAAAGGAGAGAGATTGGCGCTGTCGAGCTTGGAACAGGATTTGTTATAGCAAATGACATCCCGAGATGGAGCTCCCTCTGGAGGAGGAGGACGTAAGGCCCGGTGGGCTCTGTCTATCTCGATGTGGGACCCCCTTGGTTTATCCAACAGGTCATTGAAAATGCTAAGGAGAGCAGGGTATAGGTCGGCAGGAGACACGGACTCAGGCAGCCCTCGGATCCGGATATTGTTACGACGACCTCTGTTCTCCAGGTCATCTAGATGTTGTTGTAGGGAATGTATTTGAGATCCATGCGAATGAGTAATATCTTGAAGGGCTTTAACCTCCGAACGGACATCTGAGTGATCATGAGATATAGTGTCCACACGTCCCTTCAAAGCAGTGAGCTCTTCTCTAAAGTGGGCAAACTCCTGCTTACATTCTTGAAGAATTTTGGTAGCGAATGCTGAAAGATCATCCTTTGAGGGAAGAGAACATATAAGTTGACGCAGATCCGCCACCGTAGGGGCCCTGGTGTCATCCGTGGGACCTGGCGAAGTGGGTCCGGGTATGGGCCCACATGGGGGAAGGGCATCCAGACCCCCAGGAAAGACAAGGGGTAAGCCGGCAGGAGCTGGTGGCACATTGGGACAGGTCCCCTTGTGACCCCCCCAGGATGAGGACCCCGTGGACCACTGCGGGGACGCCGCCTTGGAAGGAACAGGAGAGTCCGGCGGGGACAATGGACCCCGTGTGCAGCCTGCTGAGGCACGTCAAGGAGCAGGCACAGGATGGAGGTGATCCCCTGTGGAGAGGGGGGTTCGCCCACCAATCTTGGGGCTGGTGGAATGGAATGTCCCTGGAAAGATGAGGGGAGGCGAGGCCCCTCTGCACAGGGCTGCTGCGGCATGAAAACCGAAGCAGAGGGCCTCAAGCTGGAGATCCCAGGAGGGGACACCACTAGGGAGGAGGGGATGGCCCCAGGGAATCCAGGTGGCGACTGTGACAGGAGGAGAGGACTTGCCTACAATCCCGGCGGTGAGGCAGCGCATTGGAGCTGGCAGGTGCGCGGTTCCGCGGTGATCGGGTCCTGCACGTGGAGTGGGGAGCCGCCATGTTGGTGCGGTACCCGCTGTACAGAGATGGCGCCAGGAGAGGATGGCGCCGCGCCACGGTCGGGTGCCGGAGGGGCCGAATGAGTGCGGCCCGGTGAGCAGCAGGAGCCGGGTCGTGTGGAGGAGTCCGTGCAGCAGGCAGGTAAGACCGGGCAAGTGGGAGACCTGCGGCTTCCACCGCCGCCATGAGGTAGGCCGCTCCCGCACTCTGGCTGCCGCGGATGATGGCCATCTTCGGCGTCTTGGGGCTTCAAAAGGAAGGAGCTGAGGTCCCCCTGAGAGGCTGAAAGGGCAGATGGGCGAGCTCTACCCTTTTTGATAGATTTCCCCATGATGGCAGTGGATTCAGCTGAAAGTGTTGCAGGTAGACAGAGGAGCTCTATCCACACACGTCCTCAGGCTACCATGGCTAGCCACGCCCCCCCAATATAACTTTTTTATAGTTATACTAGCAGAAGGACACGGCTTCGCCCCGGGTATATTTCATCTATTTCATTTAATGTTTTTGTGTGTGTCATTAAAAGATATCGAGAGTGACATCTACAGTGCCCGCCCCTTTAACAGCGACCTCTACAGCCTCTAGGGTGGCCACTGTCTTCACCCCAGAAAGCCGGACCTCACCAGCCATGCCCCCAAACGTGAAGCCATGCCCCCCGTCTCCATGAAGTCACACCCCTAAACATGAAGCCACACCCCTGGTACCCATGAAGCCACACCCCTAAACATGAGGCCATGCCCCCTGACTCAATGAAGACACGGAGGAGAAGCTATCTGAGCGTTAGCTACTGAATGGGTTGACATCCCTGCGTCTGTCCAGGCACTGCGCTGGATGGAGGACAGGGAGCCAGAAAGCCAGACTGTCCAGCCTAAAAGTGGACATCTGGCCACCCTAACATCAGCCTGCCCCTAGGGTGGTCAGAGGTCCGGGTTAAGGCCGGACAGTCCGGCTTTCAGACTCCCTGTCCTCCATCATGCGCAGGGCCTGGATGGAGCACAGGGATGCCTTTTTGAACAGCTCACTCTCAGACATCAGCACTGTGCAATCTGAGCAGGAGCTGCAGGGAGAAAGCCACCCTCCCTCCCACCCCTGCAGCTGACAGAAGTTGATTTTTACCATTATTTTTCAATCCCCGTTGGCTGCGGAGTGGAAGGTGCATGGCCTCACTGATTGGGGGGCGTGACTCAGTGGGACCTGGGGGTGGGGCTTTTAAGTCCTTCTTTTGAGGGTGGCCTGAATTACAGGTCGTTGCCATAGTAATTTAGGAGGTAACACAGTGGGTAGTAGTAGAAGAAAACATCTTTTATTATTACTGAATGGTAAATATGTGAAATTTACATTATATGAGGTAATGATTGACGATGAATTAGTCTAAAACATAAGTTATATTTATGGTAACCGGAATACCCCTTTAACAGTGTCATCCACAGCACTCTGCCCCTTTAAAGCAGACCTACAGCAGTGAACTGGCTGATAAGGGTCATGTGAACATGTTTCTATTGGCTAATGCATTTTTTTGGGAATATCGCAGGAACGGTACATCCTGGAGAGCTGAGACTCGTTCTAAAACCTTCCCGGACACCTGATGTACCTGTGTGCCAAATTTTGTGATTGTAGCTGCGACGGTGTGGATTCCTTTAGCGGACATACATACATACACTCAGCTTTATATATTGGATCTACTAAGCTGTTTCTGGGCTCATTTTTTTAATTGATACCCTTTTGGAGTGTGCATGACTTTTTGATCACATTTTATTACATTTTTTTGGGGCAAGAGAAGCAATGAAAATATGGCAAATCAGCCATCATTTTGACCCTTTTTTCCGTTATGCAATTCGCCATACTGGAGATTATTTTTTAGATTTTCAAAGTATGGGCGTTTACAGTCACGGTGATACCCATGATGTTTATATTTATTGTTATTTAGGTATTTATTTTTTAATTATACGGAAAGGGGGGTGATTTAAACGTGTATATTTTTTATTTATTTATTTATTTTTTATTTAATTTTTTTGTGATGATTTTGAAGTTTATATGTGAACCTATAAATGTTTTTTAGTTTTTGATTTTGTTGTATCAGGGATTTTTAAAATGAGATTTACATTTGAAAGTGCTCATTTCTTATCCTGGCCTCCCATCTGGTGGCCAAAATAAGAATTGCAGCATGAACACTGTAAGCCTCGTCAAGATTTGCCACACGTTTTTTGCGTATTTAGATGCCGTGATCTAGTGAGATCTTATGCCTTTAATTACTGCGATTGGGATGCTGGTTGCGGTAATTAGCTGCCGGTCCCTGCTGTTTGAAACAGATCTGCCGGCCATGACGCCCGCTGCGCGTGCGAGCTGGCGCCATGTTCCCTCATTGCTCCAGTGCCAAATATGCATGACGCTGGTAGAGACAGGGTTAAATGTACACATGAGTCACTCTCACTAGTGGGGTACCACAGGGGTCAGTATTGGGCCTATTCTCTTCAATATACGTATTAATGATCTTGTAGAAGGCTTACACAGTATAATAGCAATTTTTGCAGATTACACAAAACTGTGTAATTAACACAGAAGAGGACAGTACACTGCTACAGATGGATCTGGATAGATTGGATTGGAGGCTTGGGCAGAGAAGTGGCAGATGAGGTTTAACCATACCTCCCAACTTTGTAAAGAGACAAATAGGGACATATTGTGCGGCGCGCGTAGCGGCATATTTTTTTAGCACTAGGCCATGCCCCTAACTCCACCCACTATAAGCTAATCACGCAGTCCCCTTACTGTACGGGGATAATAAACACAGTGACGTCACCGTACAGGTATAATAAATACAGTGATGTCACAGTACAGGGATAATAAACACAGTGACGTCACCGTACAGGTATAATAAATAGTGATGTCACCGTACAGGGATAATAAACACAGCGATGTCACCGTACAGGGATAATAAACACAGCGATGTCACCGTACAGGGATAATAAACACAGTGATGTCACCGTACAGGGATAATAAACACAGTGATGTCACCGTACAGGGATAATAAACACAGCGATGTCACCATACAGGGATAATAAACACAGCGATGTCACCGTACAGGGATAATAAACACAGCGATGTCACCGTACAGGGATAATAAACACTGTGATGTCACCGTACAGGGATAATAAACACAGTGATGTCACCGTACAGGGATAATAAACACAGTAATGTCACAGTATAGGGATATTAAACACAGTGATGTCACAGTATAGGGATATTAAAAACAGTGATGTCACAGTACAGGGATAATAACCACAGTGATGTCACAGTACAGGGATAATAACTACAGTGATATCACAGTACAGGGATAATAAATACAGTGATGTCACAGTACAGGGATATTAAACACAGTGATGTCACAGTACAGGGATAATAAACACAGTGATGTCACAGTACAGGGATATTAAACACAGTGATGTCACAGTACAGGGATAATAAACACAGTGGTGTCACAGTACAGGGATATTGAACACAGTGATGTCACAGTACAGGGATAATAACCACAGTGATATCACAGTACAGGGATATTAAACACAGGGATGTCACAGTACAGGGATAATAAACAGTGCAGTCCCCTCACAGAAAGTTAAAAAAAAATAAAAACCTTATACTTACCTTTTTCCTATCAGCAGAATTACCAGCTGGAGTTCTTCTTCTCTTGTCTAGAGGGGGCAGAGCCAATGCTGACTGACGGCCGGCCCTGCCCCCCGCCCAGACATGCGGCACAGATGAAGGTACGGAGAGAGCTGCAGGGGGGGACGGGGGGAGGATAGAAGAAGCAGGCAGCCAATTCCAGCTTTCTGCTTCTTCTTGCAACAGGCAACTGTCTCTGCGTCCTATGGACGCAGAGACAGCTGCCAGAGACCGGGACATAGCTCTCGATCCGGGACTGTCCCGCTGGATCCGGGACGGTTGGGAGGTATGATTTAACACTAAAAAATTTAAGGTTATGCACATGGGAAGGAATAATGCAAGTCACCCATACATACTAAATGGTAAAACACTGGGTAACACTGACGTGGAAAAGGACTTAAGAATTTTAACAGCAAACTAAGCTGCAGAAACCAGTGTCAGACAGCTGCTGCCAAGGCCAATAAGATAATGGGTTTCATCAAAAGAGGCATAGTGATGAGAACATAGTCCTGCCACTTTACAAATCACTAGTCAGACCACACATGGAGTACTGTGTACAGTTCTGGGCTCCTGTGAACAAGGCAGACATAGCAGAGCTGGAGAGGGTTCAGAGGAGGACAAATAACGTAATAACTGGAATGGGTGGACTACAGTACCCAGAAAGATTATCAAAATTAGGGTTATTCACTTTAGAAAAAAGATGACTGAGGGGAGATCTAATAACTATGTATAAATATATCAGAGGTCAGTACAGAGATCTCTCCCATGATCTATTTATCCCCAGGACTGTGACGAAGGGCCATCCTCTGCGTCTGGAGAAAAGAAGGTTTGTACACAAACATAGAAGAGGATTCTTTACGGTAAGAGCAGTGAGACTATGGAACTCTGCCTGAGGAGGTGGTGATGGTAAGTTCACTAAAAGAGTTCAAGAGAGGCCTGGATGTATTTTTGGAGGGTAATAATATTACAGGTTATAGTTACTAGAGAGGGGTCGTTGATCCAGGGAGTAATTCTGATTGCCTGATTGGAGTCGGGAAGGAATTTTTTTCCCTAAAGTGGGGAAAATTGGCTTCTACCTCACAGGGGTTTTTTGCCTTCCTCTGGATCAACTTATAGGAAAACAGGCCGAACTGGATGGACAGATGTCTTTTTTCGGCCTTATAAACTATGTTACTATGTTACTAAATATATCAGGGCTTAGTACAGAGATCTCTCCCTTGATCTATTTATCCCCAGGACTGTGACTGTGACGACGGGACATCCTCTGCGTCTGGAAGAAAGAAGGTCTGAACACAAACATAGAAGAGGATTCTTTACAGTAAGAGTAGTGAGACTATGGAATTCTCTGACTGAGGGGGTGGTAATGGTGAGTTCACTAAAATAGTTCAAGAGGGGCCCGGATGTATTTCTGGAGGGTAATAATGTTACAAGTTATAGTTATTAGATTTCTGGAGAGGTTGTTCATCCAAGGAGTTATTCTGATTGCCTCATTGGTTCACCTAAAACTAGGAAAATTGGTTTCCGCCTCATGGGTTTTTTTGCTTTCCACTGCAGGATAACAGGATCTTTTTTCAACCTTACAAACTATGTTACTTTGTTGCTACATAAAAAAAAAACACAGCTTAAAGTGTAACAGTATTTAGCAAGTTTCCAACGTTATGTAAACAGAAGTTGGAGGAGCATTGCTAAGGCTCAAAATTGGCCACTTTATAGCTTTTTTACTAATAGAAATGTACAATTTCAGTAATTAAAGTATATTACTACTAATTACTGTCCTTGCTACTAATGCCTTGATCTCAGACTGGGTGTACCCAGGGGTGTAAGCAGTCTTTCTGCCCCCTCCCCTTCCCCCATGCCAAATTCTCAATCCAACCCTTTCCCCCAGCCCTACTGTTAGGCGTACTTGAAAAGCATTAAAGGGGTTGTCCAAGTTATAAAAAAAAAATATAGCACTGTAAATCTGATGGGCAGCAATATATAACTAAGTTCAGCAAGTTTTAGGCAAAAAAAAAAATCTATATTTCCTCATTTCCCTGGTTCTCTTCTGGCCTTTGTGTACATGCAAAAACAACAATCTAAGCCCCTCCCCCTTCTCTGCAAAGGCAGTGAATACAAGTGCTGAGTGACATGTCTGCCTGCTAGAATACTAAGTAGCATGTTGTATGTGTAGGACTACAAGTCCCAGCTGTACAATGACACTGCTGGTACACACAGGAAATTCTCCCTACCTGTTCTTGTACAATACAATTCTTCTATAGCTCCTTGCCCAGGATTTGTCTCCTCTCACTGCTGCAGCTACTATTTGTTGTAAAGCCTTGAGCCCTCAGTGTGTTCTGGCTGAAGGGGTTAATGTTTTATCTGAAGGAATCCAGGGAGAGAGCAGATAGCAGGAGCCCAGCAAAGAAAGGGGGCGTGGCCAGTGACGTCTCGTGTACAGACTGTTATCTGAACTCTGAGGCTTGTGTACGAAACATCACAGACCAGGGAGATAAGGTGACATCACAGGTCATGTGACCCTCAGTCAACTCTGAGAAACCAGCAGCTTTAGAAACACAAAGTATATGGGAAAGTTGTTATACCTGACAAGTTAGAAACATATAAAGAACAAAAAAATAACTCGGACAACCCCTTTAAATACAGCCCTACAAAACATACAAGAGAATACAGCACTACATTCCCCTTACATCCAGTGATGTCTCCTCTGATATAGATGTTCTCTTTCCTCATCTTTTCCATTTGGACCAGACTGCCATCACAACTTCTTTCAGCCGTGTCGTCTCTACAGAGTTTATTACTTTTCCCTCATCCTTCCCTTCCCGGTGCTCCAACATTGTTAGCCTTCTGCTACCCTCAATACTGTACCCATCGTGCTCCCCAATGGCTCAAAACACTGTAATGCAGAAAAGTCCCTCCAGTAATAATCATAACATAGTAACATAGTAACTAGAGATGAGCGAGCACTAAAATGCTCAGGTGCTCGTTATTCGAGTCGAACTTTTCCCGATGCTCGGGTGCTCGTTTCGAGTAACGAACCCCATTGAAGTCAATGGGAGACTCGAGCATTTTTTGCTGGGGACCAAGGCTCTGCCTAGGAAAGGCTGGGTGAAAACCTGGAAACCTCAGAAAATGATGGAAACACCACGGAAATGGACAGGAAACAGCAGGGGCAGCATGCATGGATGCCTCTGAGGCTGCCTAATCCCACCATTACCCCAAATTCTCAGGCAACAGCCTGGTGGTTACCCTCATGGCAATTGTGCTCACCCAGACCAAGAAAGGCGAGCCACATAACCATCACATGTTAGGGAAGCACCCAACTAGGTGCAACGAAGGTCCATCACCGCCTGCAGGTGACACCACTGCTCATGCTGGCACTGCAGCTAAAATCAAGTTTAGTATCTGTTCTTATCAGTTGCTGTGGCTGTTGGATGTATAGTGGTGAGCATAGCTGCTTCCCAAGCATCTAAAAAATAAATCAGTACAATATCTAATACGTCCCCCTACCCGGGTAAATTGTTTGGAGAGAGGGCCTGTAGGTGGGGGGAAGGAGGTTTCGCTGGAAGAGCCAGAGGAGTGCCCCCTGGGCTAGCGTGTGTGGTGGTGACAACAGCCGGAATGCATTTGGAAATACTCTAGCATCAGCCGATGCAGTATCGATTCTTCTCAGTTTAATACCGTATACGTCCCCTATCTTGGGACCTTATATTTTATGGATTTTTCGACCACGGAAAATGGAAAAAGAGCTTGCTCTGGCCAGGGGAGTATCTTTCCCACTGCAGCTAAGGGGAAGTGTCCATGCTCTGCCTATCACAGGTCAGGAGGGAAATAAAAGAAGAACCAAACAAAAATCTGTACAATATCTAAGACATCCCCTATCCGGGTAAATTGTTTGTAGAGAGGGCCTGTAGGTGGGGGGCAGGCTGGGGGGAAGGAGGTTTCACTGGAAGAGCCAGAGGAGTGCCCCCTGGGCTAGCGTGTGTGGTGGAGACAACAGCCGGGTGTAGTTAGAATGACGACGCAGGACCCCAACTTAAAAATTTAGCATCAACCGGTACAGTCGTAAATTATGAGATTGATGAAGTGTGGTATGTCTTCTATGTATACTACTCAGTTTAATACCGTATATGGCAGCTATCCGGAAAAATAGTTTGTAGAGAGAGAGAGAAAGATAGGACAAAGAAGTAAATTGTTTGGAGAGAGGGCCTGTAGGTGGGGTGGCAGGCTGGGGGGAAGGAGGTTTCGCTGGAAGAGCCAGAGGAGTGCCCCCTGGGCTAGTGTGTGTGGTGGTGATAACAGTCGGATGTAGTTAGAATGACGACGCAGGACCCCAACTTAAAAATTTAGCATCAACCGGTACAATTGTCAATTATGAGCTACATCAAGTGTGGCATGACTTTTACATGGATATTGCATGTGGTCACGTACTCCCTGGAACCCCATAGTCACCCCTTCCCTGATGTGCTAGCCCAGAACATTCTCTGCCCTAATTCGCAAGAACTTTTGCTGTTTCCGTGTGCTGACAGTGGGGATTTACCAGTGTTGTCTGAGGAGGTGGTGGACAATGGCGAGACACAGGTGTCGGGGGGTGAGGTAGTTGTATGGGAAGCAAGTTACAGTGGGGACTCCTTGGGGGGGAATTTCTCAGGATGGGACAGATTCAACTTGGGTGGATCAGGCACAGGAACAGATGAATTTTTTGGGGGGTTTGTTTAACTTTTATTTAGCAAAAATAACCACAGAGATATTTATTCGTTATCTTCTCTGCGCAGTCTGGCTTAGGGGTTCGTCACTTTGATGGCGAGCTGTGCCGCTCTCTCCACAATGGTCTGTAGGTTCTTAGATGGAGACTTTGTCGGCGATTTCAGTACAGAAGGACTTGTTGCTCATCCACAGAACCTCGACCTCCTTGACATTGTGGACAAGGAATTTGCGGGTGGACCAGGAATTTGCGGAACCCTGTGGGCAGCATGTATTTGGTCTTCTACTTGCTACCGTATCCAATGTTGGGCGATATAGATTCGCAAGTAATATTATTTTTCACACCTATCCCCAAAATAAAAATGTATGCAGTTTGCGCAAATAAAACTGGAAACTGGAACTGGAGAGAGGGCCTGTAGGTGGGGGGGCAGGCTGGGGGGGAAGAAGGTTGAGCTGGAAAAGCCAGGGGAGTGCCCCCTGGGCTAGCGTGTGTGGTGGTGACAACAGCCGGATGTAGTTAGAATGACGACGCAGGACCCCAACTTAAAAATTTAGCATCAACCGGTACAATTGTCAATTATGAGCTACATCAAATGTGGCATGACTTTTAAATGGATATTGCATGTGGTCACGTACTCCCTGGAACCCCATAGTCACCCCTTCCCTGATGTGCTAGCCCAGAACATTCTCTGCCCTAATTCGCAAGAACTTTTGCTGTTTCCGTGTGCTGACAGTGGGGATTTACCAGTGTTGTCTGAGGAGGTGGTGGACAATGGCGAGACACAGGTGTCGGGGGTGAGGTAGTTGTATGGGAAGCAAGTTACAGTGGGGACTCCTTGGGGGGGAATTTCTCAGGATGGGACAGATTCAACTTGGGTGGATCAGGCACAGGAACAGATGAATTTTTTGGGGGGTTTGTTTAACTTTTATTTAGCAAAAATAACCACAGAGATATTTATTTGTTATCTTCTCTGCGCAGTCTGGCTTAGGGGTTCGTCACTTTGATGGCGAGCTGTGCCGCTCCCTCCACAATGGTCTGTAGGTTCTTAGATGGAGACTGTCAGCGATTTCAGTACAGAAGGACTTGTTGCTCATCCACAGAACCTCGACCTCCTTGACATTGTGGACAAGGAATTTGCGGGTGGACCAGGAATTTGCGGAACCCTGTGGGCAGCAAGTGTTTGGTCTTCTACTTGCTACCGTATCCAATGTTGGGCAATATAGATTCGCAAGTAATATTATTTTTCATATAGACAGTAGGTATTGGTGGCTCACCAGATTAAAAATGACGGATTAGGGGTGCTGCAAATCACTTTGGTTATACCCTTACCAATATAGAGAAATGCGTATATAAATGAATGTTGTGATGAGCACACTCAACATCCAGTTCCTTTTAAAATTATTTTATTAAACAAGTATTTATAAAAATATTATAGATATAAAATATGACTATTTTATTGAGCTAATAAGTAATTTTATACTGGTAAGTATAAAATATAAAAAGTAAAAAATAATTGGGTTTACAAATGTTTTGAACCAGCGCTGGTAGACATGCAAAATAATGTATAAAATCCAAAATAATTATATAAAAAGTACAAAATAAAAAATAAAGTAATAAAAAGTAGAAGGTGCCCAAGGTAGTTCTGTTCTGTCCGTTAGAGGAATATATTTATCATATATCTTCAATGGATGTGACAGGTAGTCCCACTCTACTCAGGTTCTCACTTAGTAAATGGAGGTTTGTAATGTTAGACCAGTTTCTTATTGTGATATCAGGTCATATCCAATGGTAGTACATGGTATATAATATATTCAATATTGTTCAATATTTTCAGTGAGGAAAAGAAGAATCAAGTACCACACTGTAAAGTAGGCAAGAAGTACAGTCTGGTTGTCTACATTACCACTCCTGCGATAGTTGGGGCCCGTGGTGTCCGTAGATGTTCTGTGGTCGCGTTCCTCTTCAGCTTTCTCAGCGTTGTAGTGTAGTTGCCGACAGTCCGGATGCGCCGGCGTCCCACGTGTCGTCCCACGTGGGTTCCCGCGCGCTTTTTCAAACCAGTATTGTATCCTCCTGAGTGTCTTTCAAAAGCTCCGTGCGGACGATGAAGTGGATCTTCCCGCAGCTGGAAACAAAGGATAGGAGTGCTCGTCTTTACTTTGAGTTCGTTCAAGAGTTTAGTATATTTGATAATGAGTCATCCCTAAGTTATGGGGCTTCTTCAAAAATAAAGATATAAACATATGCAGAAAAAATGTATAAAAAGAAGATGTAAAAGTATAAAAAAGGACGTAAAAATATCAAGATATTGATTTCTTTAGGGTATAACGATTCTTTAGGGATGTTTAGAACCAAACGCGTTTCGGGACTGCTTAGAGCACCTGTCCCTTCCTCAGTGGTATAAGCATCCCTGTTCCCTTTGGACATATATATATGGTCCCTCCTTAATTGTCTCCTATTTGGGGGAGGGTGGAAAAGGTGGACCGGTTTCCTGAACCTGGAGTTTGGAGTAATATTTTATTCTAATGGATTACCAAAAATGGAATTAGAATATAATTCGGTGAAGGTTTATGGGATTGTTGTAATAGGGTCAGAGTGATTCATATGAGTGAAATGAAAGTAAAGATAAAGTAAATCAGAATAATTGAATTAAATTATAATGGGTGAGTATTTGGGTTGAAGGACTTCTATTGGTGTTATGGTCTGTGTGATTTTTGTATTTGTTGTTGTTGTGATTTGCAGTATTTTTTTTTTAAATATTCATTCTTGTTTTATTATTATTGTCTTTTTACTTATAGGTGTAATTCCAAGATTGCTGATTGGAGTATTGCTGATTGAAGTCTAGGGATGGGGGCCTCCCGAGGAGGGGAGATCGAGGTGCTGGGAAATACAGCCAGACCTCGATGTCCCGTCCCCTAAGGGCACCCATCCCGAATCTACAGGAATATGAAAATTTCCATTTCAGCATTTAGCCCATATGGTATCATGGTTTCGAATTCAAATATTTTTCTAGATTCCATTCTAGACATGCTGTTGATGTGGTTTCCGCCTCTCCATTGTTTGGTTACTCTTTCCAGAGCTATAAAGGTAAGGTGTTTTGGATTTTTATTATGTACCTCTTTAAAATGTTTGGAAACTGTATGTTGTTCATAACCTTTCCGAATATTATTAATGTGCTCTGCAATTCTTTTCTTCAGTGGTCTTTTAGTCCTCCCAATATATTGCTTGTTGCAAGTGCACTGAAGGAGATAGATGACACTAGTTGAATTACAGGTCAAACATTCGTCTATAATTTGAGTGTGTAAATTTTTTGTAGATGTGACTTTTGTTATTTTGCTTGGAAAGGATGTGGTTTTGCAATTGTTGCAAACACCACATCTATAAAATCTTTTGGTGTTTAGCCAGGTTTTTTTTTTGTTTGGATTTTTGTTTTTAATTGTAGGTGCTACTTTTATACCTAGGTTAGAAGCTCTAGTATAGACAATAGATGGGGTTTCGGATAATGTAGGACCTATAGTTTTATCCTTAGTTAGTATGGGCCAGTGTTTCTTGATTATTCTTTCTATTGATTTCTATTGTGTGTTAAATGGTAGAATTAGTCTTATTTCTTCTTCTTTTCCTTTATCAAATGACGTATTTATCTTTGGTTTAAAAAAATGTTCCCTATTCAATTCTCTGACTTTATTTAGAGATTTTGCTACTATTTTAGGGGGATATTCTTTTTTGATGAATTCTATACTCATTTGTTGGGCTTCTTCCTCAAATTTTTCAGTTTCAGTACAATTTCTTTTAATTCTTCTAAATTGGCTCGTTCATGAGCCAACGTGGGAGGTGACAACTTTTGAACAGGATGTAGCTATTTTTTGATACGTCTTTTTGATATGTATTGCATATAATTTTATTTTTGTTTGTGGTTATACATAGATCTAAAAACTCTGTTTGTGTTTTATTTATTTTGCTAGTGAAGGTTAGATTATATTGATTATTGTTTAAATTGTTAAGGAAGATATCTAGTTCTTCCTTGGTATCTTGCCAGATGGGCCTGTAGGTGGACCTCTGGAAAAATTGTTTGAATAGAGGGCCTGTAGGGGGCCCTCCTGAAAAATTGTGCTAAAAGAGTGCCAGTTGGACCTCTAAAAAATTGTGTTTTTTGGGTCAGCGTTAGGCAAAGACAATATGTAGGAGGAGGAGGAGTGGGAGGAGGAGGAGGAGTAGAGAAGAGGAATCGGATACATAAGTTATTTAAATCTTTAGCTGCTTTCCCCCGGAGGAGATTTGAATTCCGGTGAAATCCAAGCTTTGTTCATTTTAATAAGCGTCAGCCTGTCAGCGCTGTCAGTTGACAGGCGTGTACGCTTATCGGTGATGACGCCACCAGCTGCACTGAATACCCGCTCTGACAGCACGCTAGCGGCAGGGCAGGCCAGCACCTCCAAAGCGTACAACGCCAGTTCAGGCCACGTATCCAGCTTTGAAACCCAGTAGTTGTATGGAGCAGAGTGATCACGCAGGACGTTGGTATGGTCAGCTAGGTACTCCCTCACCATCTTTCTGTACAGCTCCCCCCTACTCTGCCTAGACTGGGGACAGGTGACAGTGTCTTGCTGGGGTGACATAAAAGTGGCAAAGGCCTTGGAGAGCGTTCCCCTGCCAGTGCTGGTCAAGCTGCCTGCTCGCCTCCTCTCCCCCGCTACTTGGCCCACAGAACCATGCCCTCTGCCGCTAGCGGCGTCAGATGGGAAGAATTGTTTCAGCTTGTGCACCAGGGCCTGTTGATATCTATTCACTCTCATACTCCTTTCCTCTGCAGGGATGAGAGTGGAAAGGTTCTGCTTGTACCGTGGGTCCAGGAGAGTGAACACCCAGTAATCGGTGTTTGAAAAAATTCTTCTAACGCGAGGGTCACGGGATAGGCAGCCTAACATGAAGTCTGCCATGTGCGCCAGAGTCCCAACACGTAACAATTCCCTCTCCTCACTGGCCTGACTCTCCATTTCCTCCTCCTCCAAGTCCTCCTCTTCAGCCCATACACGCTCAAGAGTTAAGGACTGAGCACTGGTACCCTCTACTGTCTCGCCGTCATTCTCCTCCTCTTCCTCCTCATCCTCATCCCCTCTTCCGATACGTGCTGAGAACAGAACGGAAGGTGCTCTGGCTATCAAGCGACGTACCTTCCTCCACCGTTTCTTGTGACAAGCGCAAAGCATCCCGACTTGATGCTGAGCAGTGAGTTTTTCAACAGGCAAAGCAGCGGGATGGTGAGGCTGATAATGGCGGCATCGCCGCTGACCATCTGTGTTGACTCCTCAAAGTTGCTCAACACCTGGCAGATATCGGACATCCACGTCCACTCCTCATTGTAGATTTGAGGAATCTGAGAGACCTGACTACCAGTTCTGGTGGAAGATGACATCTGGCAGTCTACAATCGCTCTGCGCTGCTGGTAAACTCTGGATAACATGTTTAATGTGGAATTCCATCTCGTGGGCACGTCGCACAACAGTCGGTGAGCGGGCAGTTGTAGGCGGCGCTGCGCTGCCCTGAGAGTGGCAGCATCTGTGCTCGACTTGCGGAAATGTGCACAGATGCGGCGCACCTTGGTGAGCAAATCAGACAGATTGGGGTATGTCTTGAGGAACCGCTGAACTATTAGATTGAACACGTGGGCCAGGCATGGCACATGTGTCAGTCTGCCGAGTTGCAGAGCCGCCACCAGGTTACGCCCGTTGTCACACACAACCATGCCTGGCTTGAGGTTCAGCGGTGCCAGCCACACATCGGTCTGCGCCGTGATGCCCACGCTTACCCACGGCACTGCTGCTGCGCCTAGAGCTACCGACTGAAGGCGCCGTGCCCACGGATGGTAATTCGGTGGAGGAGGAGGGGTCGGAGGAGGAGGAGGAGGCATAGTACGTCTGAGAGACCGTGACCGAGGTAGGCCCCGCAATCCTCGGTGTGGGCAGTACATGAGCGGCCCCAGGGTCATTCTTGGTCCCAGCCTCCACCAAGTTAACCCAATGTGCCGTCAGTGAGATATAGTGTCCCTGCCCGGCAGCACTTGTCCACGTGTCCGTGGTTAGGTGGACCTTCTCAGAAACAGCGTTGGTCAGGGCACGGATGATGTTCTGTGACACGTGCTGGTGTAGGGCTGGGACGGCACATCGGGAAAAATAGTGGCGGCTGGGGACGGAATACCGAGGGGCAGCCACCGCCATGAGCTTTCGAAAGGCCTCGGTCTCTACCAGCCTATAGGGCAGCATCTCCAGGCTCAGCAATTTGGAGATGTGGACGTTGAGGGCTTGGGCATATGGGTGGGTGGAACTGTATTTCCTCTTGCGCTCCCAGCGTCTGCTGTAAAGACAGCTGAACGCTGCGCTGGGACACGTTGGTGGACACTGTGGAGGATCGTGGAGGCGAAGGTGTGATTTTCCGGCGGGAGGCGCTCGTGCCGGGGTCCTGGGCAGGGGATTGACTAGCAGAGACAGCGAGTGACGCGGGGGTTGACTAGCAGAGGCAGCGAGTGACACAGGGGAAGGAGCAGTGGTGTGACCCGCAGGAGGTAGTGAATGGCCTTGGTTCCATTGAGTGGGGTGTTTAGCACTCATATGCCTGCGCATGCTGGTGGTGGTTAGGCTAGTAGTGGTGGCACCCCTGCTGATCCTGGTGTGGCACAGGTTGCCAACCACAGTCCGTCGGTCATCCTCACTTTCTTTAAAGAACCTCCAGACTTGCGAACATCTAGGCCTTGCCACGGGAGCTTCACTACGTGAAGCAGTTGCTGATGATGCACCAGCTCTGGCCCTGCTTCTCCCTCTGGCCACACCACTGCCTCTTACAACCTGTTTCTGGTGGCAGCACTCGCCTCCGCCTCAGAAGCACTGTCTTCACTCGGCATATCAACCCAGCTTGGGTCAGTCACCTTGTCATCCTCCGATTCCTCAGTCTGCTCCCTCCTCGGAATTCCTCCCCTAACAAGAACTTCACCACTGTCTGACAACCGTGTCTCCTCATCGTCCGACACCTCTTTACAAACTTCTTCCACTAAGTCAACATTGTCATCATCATCATCACCCACAGACTGCGACAGTTGGAAAACTTGGGCATCGGGAACGAGGTCAGCAGCAACCTGAGAAGTGGTTTGTGACTCTGGGAAGGGTCCAGAAAACAGTTCCTGAGAGTATGCCGGATCGCATTCCAAATTTTCCTGGGAGGGGGCAGACTGGGGGGAAGGAGGTTGAGGTGGAGGAGCCATAGGAGTGCTCCCTTGGGTAACATGGGTGGACTGCGTGGAAGACTGACTGGTGGACAAATTACTTGAAGCATTGTCCGCAATCCACGAGATCAGCTGTTCGCATGTTGTGGTTACAGTCCTTACCAGTGTCCCTGTAAGTTGAGACATGAAGCTA